>KV018559.1:312316-347940 GCA_001598015.1 Dorcoceras hygrometricum
TTTAAATGATAATCAAATATATTAAAAACCGAAATCAAATAAAACCTATTGCATACACCTAACATATTGGGCACGGCTCTCGATCACCCCAATCATGCAATTAATCTAATTAACATGCATAATAAAATAATCTAATTATTTATCGTAAAATCATATTCTAATTACGATATTAAAACCGAAATCAAATAAAACCTATTGCATACACCTAACACATTGGGCACGGCTCTCGATCACCCCAATCATGCAATTAATCTAATTAACATGCATAATAAAATAATCTAATTATTTATCGTAAAATCATATTCTAATTACGAAATCGTATTTTATAATAAAATCGTATTTTGGCGATAAAAACAATTTTAATCAACAAAATCATATTTTATTACAAAATCACGTTTCATGATTAAAATCACATTTTACTAATTTTAATTGTATCAAATTGGGTTTAAAACAATTTTAGGCCCAAAAACTTAAAATTTCAAAATCGATCAAAACCGGGTCCGATATCGCATAACGGCCCGAAAACTTCACGGGCTGCCCGGGACAGGCCCGAACCAAACCCTAGAAGAAATCGGACCAGTCGTCACGACATCGCCGGAGCATCGCCGGAGCGGCGGCCGGCCAGCCGGCGCCGCCGCCACCACAAAACTCACGGCGGCAGCGCGCGCGACGCCGCGCCAAGCGCGATGCAACGCGGTGCGCAAATCGCGTGCAGCTATCGCCCATCGTGCGCCCAGCGGCGAGCCTCGTCGACCAGCAGCGGTGCAACATGACGACGTGCGCGACCTTTGCGCGAAGCGGCGCTCGACCAATCGATGCAGCAGCGGTGCGCGGCGACCACCATCGCGCCACTCGTGCGGCCAGCGCACGATGAGAGGCGCGACATCGCGCGGCCGAGGCACGCAACGCGTGCGACAGGTGCACGGTCGAGGCGCGCAACGCGTGCGGCAGGCGCACGACCGAGGCGGGTGATTGCAGCGGTCGGCGGCCAGCTTCGAGGTTTTGATTTTCAATTCTGAAAAATCGAAAGTTAGATACAATTATGGCAATTTCGTATTGATCAGATCCGAAAAACACTGGCTCTGATACCACTGTTGAGGATCCGGATCATGCCCCCCGGCTAGGCAGTGGAAGAACAGAAAAATAGACGTCGGGAGACGATCAATACGATAATAACAAAACAATTGTCGACATTCATAGGGTGTTCAAAACACTACCTTGCTGGCACTTGTGCCTTGCTCCAACCGTAGTTACAATAACGTCGGCTCTTCTCGGTAGATTGCGGTAGATATCACCAATCCGGTCCACAACCAGAAACGAGACTCCTTCGTCAGCCTGCACTAGAAGGACTGACGAGATCTGCACGAGCTGATTCTCCTCGTCGAATCGGCCGGAACGAATTCCGGCGACTCGAGGCGGCGGCGGCGTGAGAGAGGAGAGGGGGCGGCGGCGTGTAGAGCTTAGGTTTAGGGTTTTGAGTTTCTTGTATTTTGTGTTTGTTATGATTAAAGTCCTTAATTCTACTTTAAGTAGACTAAAAATGAACTTGGACCGGCCCATCGGGCCCGGGTCCAAATGACGATATCCATTATTGCGACTTCATCGTAACTTCGATCGCCGATCAGATCGGACCGATCGACTCAGTTTCCAAAACTGAATGTTATGATGTGAAAAACAATTTTTCAGATCATCTAACCCTAAATTGCAAAATGACCGTTTTGCCCCTCAACAGCGGGAAACCCCGGTTTGACCACTGTTGACTTTTAGGAAGTCGCACTCCCCAAAATCCTCTTCTCGTGCTCAACACATTGAGTTGAGTATCCGTGCGGGAATCTTGAATCCAGTACTTGTGTGACCCTCAATGGTTCAGGGATACAGCTAGCCGTGGGCCCACAACCATTGCGGCTCCGGAATCACAATTCCGGACTTGCCCATCGGATCAATATAAAGCGTCTAGTAACATCGCCCCATGATCCCCTAAGTATCACTGATAGTGCCTGCAAGAACCAGTTGGTCGTGGTTAGCGTACACTACGGTCCTTTCAATCCATATATCCCGATCAGATCAACGACCATTGGTAAATCGAGAGTCGCTATAGATCCGATAGCTATGCATACATCTTGGAGATCAAATAGTGACATCACGAGTGTAACTAGGTAAACACATTTACCTAAAACACTTCTAGTACTCTGGCCAGAGATTTATACACTATTATCCCCTCAGATAGCATAGGATATCCACGCATGTCTGCGAGCGGTGAATCCTCGACAACGATGCATCGACTCCTACATGCATCGGGGTCTCACCCAATCCCGACGCCTTATGACCCCAAGTGAGTCGACAAACGGGTCAAAGTGAGACGTTGACGGCCCAATCGACTAGGAACAGGTTCAGAATACACAGCGACTATTAGATGTGTTTCATGATAGCCGTCATACCCACTATCACATCTAACATACGCTTTAGTGCATTCTAGGTCTTTACTCAACGCAATTATAAATCATTACACACATAATGAAAGTAAAGAACGCCATATAAATAAATGCGAATATCATATATAAAGATTGTTTCATACAAGAGTCTATAAACCCACATGCCACAAGTTGGCTAGTTGGGCATCTACTCTAACAACATAATCAAAATATAATCGTTTTTACATCTGATCATCAAAGTCTGAATAACAGAGTGCGGAAGCGAAATTACATTAACAAAAGACAAGCAGAATCTTCACCAGACCCAGAACTGCTCTTGTTCCTCTTCTTCAGCATGTTCTTCGTTCTTATCTGGGTGGAGAATTAAGGGGTGAGTGTTTAGGGAAACACTCAGCAAGTGGGGGATACCATTCGAGCATAACAAATATACATATACTGAATAACAGATTTCAGAACAGCGCATAAACAGAACAGAGCATGGCATAACAGGTAGCACTGATAGTTACTTAGTTTCTATGGTTTACTGGTCAGTCCCTAATTTTTACTCCTCTAAGGGGTCGAGGCCATAGTTACACCACGTAACTCTGAGTGTGGAATATTCCGTAGACCCATATCACGACAGAAACTTCAGTGCTAAAACAGAGCATAATTCATATCATTAACTTGACACGAAACGGAATCTGATACGAAACAAGTGCTTGAATGATAATTCAAAACAGGATTTAACATGAATAATATATATAGTATTTCAACCGATTATTACATAGCAAAAGTCCACTTACAGTCTGCTAAAATCTGTGCGGTTCAAAGTACAGGAAATGTTCAGCTCTTTGCAAATCTGATGCACGAAATCTGAATAACTTCGTACAGTGCTGGGTTATAACTTGTGCAGTATTTCAACGAGAGAGTTTACTGTATTTTCTGAGGAATTTCGGAATGAATGTGGGGAAGTATGCTGCCATCAGCTGGATATTTATAGGTGCAGAAATGAGAGTCAAAAGGTCTGTCATTAAGGCCATAAATTCCTGATTTCATGGCCATTAAAATGGCTGTTACAAGAGCAAAGGTTTAGGCATTGAATTGGATGGTTTAATTGGCCATTAATCCCTCCAAATTGGCAGTTATAATTGCGAGATTTGCTCTGTACGCGTGAAGAAGCTTACTGAAAATTCGCGGGCCAAATCTGAGTTTTTTTACCGAATTTGAATTTGCGTCGCCAAATCTGAATTTTCGTCGCCCATATCTGAATTCGCCAAATCTGAATTTCCAAAATTCGCGGGCCAAATCTGAGTTTTTTTTACCGAATTTGAATTTGCGTCGCCAAATCTGAATTTTCGTCGCCCATATCTGAATTCGCCAAATCTGAATTTCCTTGGTCAAAGTTGAGTTGACCGTCCAAAGCTGAGTTGACCAGTCATAGCTGAGTTGACTGTTGACTGTACATAATCTGTGCTGGCTGCTGATTATTCAGAATTTGAGTTGACCGAGAGGGATCTGAGTGGACCGATGAAATCTGAGTTGACCGAGAGGGATCTTAGTTGATCGACGAAATCTGAGTTGACCGAGAGGGATCTTAGTTGACCGATGAAATCTGAGTTCACCGACGAAATCTGAGTTGACCAAGAGGGATCTGAGTTGACCGACCCGAATTTTTTTTTTAAAGCTGAATTTCTGGGTTTTCACATCCCTCCCTCCTTAAAAGAAGTTTCGTCCTAGAAACTTTGGTTACCTTGATCAACGAAAAGGTAAGGATATTGATTGCGCATCTTCTCTTTCATTTCCCATGTGGCTTCTCTCTCGGTGTGATTGGAGCATTGGACTTTGACGTATGGGATTGTTCTTCGTCTAAGCACCTGGTCCTTTGTGTCCACGATTCGAAGTGGGACTTCTTCATAGCTCATTCCTTGGTTCAAATTCCCTTCCACGAGGAGTGTTCCTTCACCAAGAACGTGACTAAAATCTACGATATATCTTCTTAGTTGAGAGACATGGAAGACATTGTGGATTCTTGACATACTGGGCGGTAAGTCCAGTCTGTAGGCAAGTGTTCTTACTCTTTCCACGACTTCAAATGGTCCGACATACCTGGGATTCTAAAACATAATAAACCTCTAAAAAAAAAATTTTTTTGAAAGCAGATGTGGAATAAATGTTTAATAAAAGCTATCAATAATAAAACGTAGCTCAAAGCATTTAAAGATAACATCTCAACATCTGTTTAAAACCAACTGCAAAATTCTCAATCCACATCTCACGAGCTAACATAAAAATCAGAGTATTTAAAAACTGTTTGCGGAAAACTGAACAAGTTTAAAAGCAATGACATAAAGTAACTGAGTGGTCACGGGATAACAGCCGCAGTGGAGCATCAGACTTCCTCACCACCGGTCGGAGTAATCTCATCATCAACATCATGCTCACCTGCACCATTTAAACCTAGTGAGCCTAAAGGCCCAGCATGCTATATCCGCTAGTAACAAGGTACATATAATAAGACCACATACAGACACATAGGTATAGGAACATAATTTTCATGACATGCGTGCTTAAAAGATCTTAAACGTTAAATCATACTGTACTCGTACATACTTCATCATATAACATATATGTTAAGGCATAGCATAAACATAACATAACTTAAAAGAACATGTGAGTCGTATCCATGAAGTGAGAGCCATTAATTCGATTGATCAATCTATAAAACAACGTACGTGGCGGTGTGGTTCACCTCGATGTCACACGAGGATCCCTATATGTCACACCTATAAGTTGCCACTTCACCCCGATATCACACGAGGATCCATAGGCTGCCACTTCACACCGATATCACACGAGGATCCATAGGCTCATACATTAACAGGGGATCCCCGGGCCCGGCTACCCGGCTAACTCCCATCATTACTTTGTCCCACAACAATTCAATTCCTCAAAAATATTTTTCCTTTCATGCCTTAACATAACTTAAACTTTCATGATGCATGTGTTTCATAAAATCATGCAACTTTAAAAATCTTGGCCCATCAATATTTATTTCATAATCAAATGCATAGCATAATACGTATATAATTAAATATATATTCATGGGCCTAAGCATTATTTTCCTCGGCCCGATCAAGGACTGGCTCAAGCGACTGGCCCACTAATTCTAAGCCCAAAGCCTGAAATCATTTTGACCGAAGATAAATTTTAACTTAAAAAAGTTAACTTGACCCGATAAAAATGACTCGGACTTTAAAAAAATAAAATTACCCGGCCCAAAAATAAAATAACTCGGACCAGACTTAAAATATTTGAATTGAGACTCGATTAACCGCCCCGGTCCAACCGAACCAGCCGGTTCAACTGAACCGAAGCAGCCCAAAAACCCTACACAACAAAACACACACTGCCGCATGCAGCATCACGACCCACCACCGACAAACGCTTCGCACTCACTGCTCCGGCCACCACTGGCCGGAGCCCCGCCGGCTAGACCACCCCCAGGTCCAGCCGGTCCTAACCTGACCGACCCTAGCCCCAACCATGGCCGCACCTGGACGCACGAACCTTGGGAGGCGGACTCATCGCGCGGGCCACAAACACACACTGCACGGTGTGTTTCATCTAGCCCACGGTTCGACCCATAAATCACCACTTCGAACCACCATAAGCCACTCCTAGGACCACCATGAACCACCTAACATAGAGCCATAACCCCTCAAGCATTCCATCAACCGAAGCCATGCAAAAGAATTTCGAAGTCGTGAGGTGCACATGGAAAAACGTATGATCATGGTCATATGCATAAAGATCTGAAACATACACGAAAAATCCATGCATAATCTTTGTAAAAACAGTGTATTATGATCTAAATGGTGAGAAAATAAAGATTATAACATGCCTTGATCGAAAAAGAAGCGAAGATACGCGATACCGGAGCGGAGGACAATTGAGAAGACCACACCTTTGAGTTTCAATCCAAAACCTTGCAAATTTCGGTCACCTTAGGGAGAAAAGAGGCTGAAGTCGGCTGATGAGTGGGGAGGGTTTGATGAATTTTCGAAATTGTGGAGATTGGTGAGTGAAAAGTGTACAAAAAAGCCCTTCCACCTTGTTTATTAAGGAATAAAAGGCCCATCAATATACTAACCCTCCTTTAATTAAAGAAGCTTAAAAATATTTAAAATTCAGACTTCAAGCCTTTAATTTTCGTAATATAAGGCCTCTCAAATTTAAAAGTGTAGTAAAAGTCATAAAAATAGCCCGTATAGGCGAAAAACGGGTCCCCCTCGGTAACCGTGCTTAAAATCTCATTTTTTTTGCAAATTGTGCATAAAATAAAAATATTTTGCTTTAAAATATGTCTAAGTGCTAAAACATTAAATATTTTCGATTTGGTCGTCTCCGGACTCCTCCCCGCTTACCGGCCTCAAACCGTACCGTAAAGTGACATGCACAAGGCTGTAGTAAAAGTCATAAAAATAGCCCGTATAGGCGAAAAACGGGTCCCCCTCGGTAACCGTGCTTAAAATCTCATTTTTTTGCAAATTGTGCATAAAATAAAAATATTTTGCTTTAAAATATGTCTAAGTGCTAAAACATTAAATATTTTCGATTTGGTCGTCTCCGGACTCCTCCCCGCTTACCGGCCTCAAACCGTACCGTAAAGTGACATGCACAAGGCGAATCATAAAATCATCATATAATCACATACATGACATGCAAATCATACTAACATAAGGTTTTACTCCTAGTCATGCATTAAATTCACGTAATTAGGATTTCTGGGCGTTACAACTCTCCCCTTACGTACCGAATAGCTCTGTGTAGCGCGTCCGCATATCGGCCTCGATCTCCCAGATAGCCTCATCTGCCGAGTGATTCTGCCACCGGACCTTGACCATCGGAATCCTCCGCGCTCTAAGCCTGCGCTCCTCTCGCGCCAAGATCTGAACCGGTCCCTCCTCGAAAGATAAGTCTGGTGCCAACTGAAGCGGCTCAAAATCCAGCACATGAGATGGATTCGGGACATACTTCCGTAACATCGAGATATGGAACACGTTATGCACTGCTGACAGACTGGGTGATAATGCTACGCGATATGCTAACGTACCAACCCTCTCCAAGATCTCAAACGGCCCAATGAATCTCGGACTGAGCTTGCCTCTCCGGTCGAAGCGCATCACGCCCTTCATAGGCGATATCCTCACAAATACATGGTCCCATACTGCCAACTCCAGATCTCGTCGTCTCCGATCGGCATAACTCTTCTACACCTCCTCCCGTACAAAGCCTCATAAGGAGCCATCCCAATCGATGCCTGAAAGCTGTTATTGTACGTGAACTCTACCAAGGGCAATCTAGAATCCCACGTACCCTGAAAATCTATCACGCAGGCTCTCATTAAATCCTCTAGAATCTGGATGACTCTCTCCGACTGACCGTCTGTCTGCGGGTGAAAAGCCGTACTGAACGATAGCTTGGTCCCCAATGCAGCATGCAAGCTCCTCCAAAACGCAGAAGTAAACCTGGAATCCCTATCTGATACAATAGAGACTGGTATGCCATGCAGCCTGACAATCTCTCTAATGTATAGCTCCGCATACTGTGTCAAGGTGAAAGTGGTCTTCACCGGTAGGAAGTGTGCGGACTTGGTGAGTCGATCCACAATCACCCAAATCACCGTAAATCCTCTGGGACTCCTGGGTAATCCAACCACAAAATCCATCGTGATGTTCTCCCATTTCCACTCAGGGATAGGGAGTGGCTGTAGAAACCCTGCTGGTCTCTGGTGCTCTGCCTTGACCTGTTGACAGGTCAAACACTCTGATACAAATCGTCCAATATCCCTCTTCATCCCTGACCACCAGTAAAGCGTCTGCAAATCCCTGTACATCTTCGTACTCCCTGTGTGAATGGAATACGTCGATGCATGGGCATCTGATAAGATCTCAGCTCTCAACTGCTCAGTATTGGGTACCCACATGCGACCCCTGAAACGAGTAATCCCATCCTCGACTGTGTACAAACCTCATCCTCTAGCCTCATCTCTCTGTCTCCACTGCTGTAACTACTCATCTGTAGCCTGGCCGTCTCTAATCCGATCCCGAAGAGTCGGGTGAACTGTGAGTGCTGCGAGGCTAGGCGCACAGCCTCCTGAATAAAACTCCAATCCAAATCTCTGAATCTCGGTTTGCAGTGGTCGCTCAACTAATAAACACGCCATCACTAAAGTCTTCCGGCTCAAAGCGTCTGCTACCACATTAGCCTTACTCGGATGGTAGCTAATGTCACAGTCATAGTCCTTCACCAACTCTAGCCATCTGCGCTGCCTCATGTTCAGCTCCTTCTGGGTGAAGAAGTACTTGAGGCTCTTATGGTCGGTGAAAATCTGACACTTCTCGCCGTACAAATAGTGTTTCCAGATCTTCAGTGCGAACACTACTGCTGCAAGCTCCAGATCGTGCGTCGGATAGTTCTGCCCATAACTCTTCAGCTGCCTCGACGCATACGCAATAACCTTACCACCCTGCATCAGAACTGCACCTAACCCTCTCAAAGAAGCATCTGTATAAACCACAAACTCCTCGTGGTCCACTGGCATAGCTAATACTGGTGCTGAAGTAAGGGCCTCCTTCAGCTGATCAAAGCTCCTCTGACAGTCGTTACTCCACACATACTTCGCATTATTCTTGGTCAAGGCTGTCAAGGGCACTGAAATATAAGAGAAGCCCTTAATAAATTTGCGATAGTAACCTGCCAAGCCCAAGAAACTACAAATCTCCGCTGCATTCTTCATAATCCCCCAGTTTTGCACTGGTTCCACTTTCGATGGGTCAACCAAAATCCCATCTCTCGACAATATATGCCCTAAGAAAGCCACTGCTCTAGCCAAAACTCACACTTGCTGAACTTGGCGTATAACTTTTGCTCCCTCAAGGTCTGCAAAGCTGTCTGCAAGTGCTGCCTATGCTCCTCAAAGCTCCCCGAATAGATCAGGATGTCGTCGATGAACACAATGATGAACTGGTCTAGATACTGCCTGAACACACTGTTCATCAGATCCATGAAAATCGCTGGGACGTTCGACAGACCAAACGGCATCACCAAGAACTCGTAGTGGCTGTAGCGTGTCCGAAAAGCAGTCTTGGACACGTCACCTCTCTAACTCTCAGCTGATGGTAGCCAGATCTCAAGTCAATCTTCGAGAACACTGAATCTCTCTGCAACTGATCGAATAAATCCTCAATCCTCGGGAGTGGATATCTGTTCTTCACGGTAACTCTGTTAAACTCCCGGTAGTCAATGCACAACCTCATGCTACCATCCTTCTTCTTCACAAACAAAACTGGCGCGCCCCATGGATAAAAGCTAGGGCAAATGAACCCCTTGTCAAGCAACTCCTGAATCTGCTCCTTGAGCTCCTTCATCTCGGTGGGAGCCAAACGATACGGTGCCTTAGAGATAGGCATTGTACCCGGCATCAGCTCAATAGAAAACTCCACCTCTCTCTCTAGTGGAACTCCTGCGACATCTTCGGGGAAAACATCTGCGAAATCCCTGACTACCTCCACATCAGGCAACGAAGGGCCTGCTGAATCTCCTGGAGCAGTAACACTGGCAAAGAACGCCTGAAATCCGTGCTCGACTAGCTTCCTGGCCTGTAAGTAAGAAATGAATCTGGGCTTCCGCGGCCTCCTAGCTGCCTCAAATAAGAAGGCCTCCTGCCCCGGAGGTCTGATAGAAAATGTCCGCCTCTGAAAATCAATCACTGCTCCGAACTCTGTCAGCCAATCCATGCCTAGGATGAGATCGAATCCCGACATCAGCAACACCACTAAATCTGCTTGGACTGCATGATCCTGGAACATCATCGTCAATCCCTGAACCACACTGGTCGTCGTAAACTCCTCTCCTGATGGGACCGTCACTGCGAGAGCCATACCCAAGATTTCCGGTGTAATACCCATCCTCTACGTAAACGCGCTCGAAATAAACGAGTGAGTCGCCCCCGAGTCTAATAATGCAAGGGTAGTAACACCAAGCACACGAATCTCGCCTGAAACGGATGCAACACACAGGCACGCGATTACAGTTAAACTAGGTCTCAACAAGTAGTTTAGATTTCTACACATATTCTAAGTTAGCTAGCCCTACTGTCCATGTTCGCATAGAAGTCCTAAAAGGCATACAGTTCCACTAAGTTCAACCAGTCTAAGGCACAAATCTCCTAGTAGTGTCCTACTCATCATGCAATCTGTTTACAACAAATACTAAACTCAGAAATCATAGAAATGGATGAAATCTTAAAGTAGAATACCCGTGAGTAGAGTAGTGTCCGGGTATGCCGCCTCTGCCTGCATCACAAAGACACGACCCATGGTCTGTCTATTCTTCGGGCAATCCCTGGAAACGTGTCCCGGTTCCTTGCAATGAAAGCACTTCCCAGATCATGTCATGCACAGTCCGGGATGCTGCTTGTTTCACTCCTTGCAGGTCTGATATCCTTCAGGCTTAGGGGCGCTGTCCCCCTACTGTTGTGGCCTCTGCTGGCCCTGTGGTCTATACTGTTGTTGTCCCTGCTGAGTTGGGCCCTTAGAAGG
This sequence comes from Dorcoceras hygrometricum, assembly GCA_001598015.1. Lineage (NCBI taxonomy): Eukaryota > Viridiplantae > Streptophyta > Magnoliopsida > Lamiales > Gesneriaceae > Dorcoceras > Dorcoceras hygrometricum. The sequence continues at coordinate 323,331 of KV018559.1, forward strand.
CCCCTGGAATGGTTTCTTCACTGGAGGTGCGAAGACTGGCCCCTAACGGGCGGCTGCATCTACCTCTTCCTCTGATAGTCCTCCCTCATGTCCTTCCGGCCCCTCTCGGAACGGTAAGACCTGTTCACTGCTGCCATATAGGTCTCCACGTCCACCATGTTGACATCATGGCGGATGTCCGGTCGCAGTCCATCAGTAAACTATCCCAGCTTCTCACTCTCTACGATAGCAATCACGGGTACAAAGGGACATCCCCGCTCAAACTGCTGAACATACTCTGCAACAGACTTGTCTCCCTGACGGAGACTCATAAACTCCCGAATCAGCTGGCTCCGGGCGTCCACAATAAAGTACTTCTCAAAGAAAACCTTCTTGAACTCTCCCCACATCAAGCTCTCCAGATGTAGTCCAACCACTGTGCCCTTCCACCAAAGAGCGGCATCTGCCTTCAGCATAAAAATCGCACAACGGACCTTGTCGGCGTCCGTCAGACCCATGAAATCATAGATAGTCTCCATGGATCGGATCCACTCCTCAGCAACGAGCGGATCTGTAGTGCCAGAAAACTCCTTAGGTCCCTTCTTGCGGAACCTCTCTGCGACGTCCTCCTCGTGCGACTTTCCGGGTCGCTCCGACTGTCTCTCCAATAATCTGGTAATCCCGGCTAACATCTCCACGTTAGCCCTCTCAAACGGTGTCATCTGGGGTGGTGGAGGAGGAGGAGGCAAGGTGTCATCCTGCTGCTGCTCTGTAATGCGACGGGGAGGCATTGTTCTGGTACACCAAAACCTTATAACGTAAATCTAGGTACATGACTAGGCGTCTAACCCTTAAAATCTAAGGTAAACTAAACATGCAAAGATAACATGTAGCATGCAACATAATCATAAATCTTAAAATAAAACTCAAAGACTGGCAATGCGATTTCCGAGCTCCACGCAGCAGGCTAGTACCCCACCAGAACCACCGCTCTGATACCAAGTTGAAACATACTAAACCTCTAAAAGTTTTTTTTTAAAGCAGATGTGGAATAAATGTTTAATAAAAGCTATCAATAATAAAACGTAGCTCAAAGCATTTAAAGATAACATCTCAACATCTGTTTAAAACCAACTGCAAAATTCTCAATCCACATCTCACGAGCTAACATAAAAATCAGAGTATTTAAAAACTTTTTGTGGAAAACTGAACAAGTTTAAAAGCAATGACATAAAGTAACTGAGTGGTCACAGGGTAACAGCCGCAGCGGAGCATCAGACGTCCTCACCACCGATCGGAGTAATCTCATCATCAACATCATGCTCACCTGCACCATTTAAACCTAGTGAGCCTAAAGGCCCAGCATGCTATATCCGCTAGTAACAAGTTACATATAATAAGACCACATACATGCACATAGGTATAGGAACATAATTTTCATGACATGCGTACTTAAAAGATCTTAAACGTTAAATCATACTGTAGTCGTACATACTTCATCATATAACATATATGTTAAGGCAGAGCATAAACATAACATAACTTAAAAGAACATGTGAGTCGTATCCATGAAATGAGAGCCATTAATTCGATTGATCAATCTATAAACCAACGTACGTGGCGGTGTGGTTCACCCCGATTTCACACGAGGATCCCTATATGTCACACCTATAAGTTGACACTTCACCCCGATATCACACGAGGATCCATAGACTGCCACTTCACACCGATATCACACGAGGATCCATAGGCTCATACATTAACAGGGGATCCCCGGGCCCGGCTACCCGACTAACTCCCATCATTACTTTGCCCCACAACAATTCAATTCCTCAAAAATATTTTTCCTTTCATGCCTTAACATAACTTAAACTTTCATGATGCATGCGTTTCATAAAATCATGCAACTTTAAAAATCCTTGGCCCATCAATATTTATTTAATTTCCTTAAAACATTTCATAATCAAATGCATAGCATAATACGTATATAATTAAATATATATTCATGGGCCTATGCATTATTTTCCTCGGCCCGGTAAAGGGCTGGCTCAAGCGACTGGCCCACTAATTCTAAGCCCAAAGCCTGAACTAACTTAAAATCTTCATAAACCCAACTCAAACTTGGCCCAACCACTAAGGATAACCCTCCTTAAAATTATTTGAAGGACTCGGCCCAACATCGTTAAAACAGGCTTAAAAACTCATTAAAATAAATATCGGCCCAAAAATCCACTAATTTGGCTAAAAATCCAATTTACTTAAAATTCGAGAACTTAAAAATAGATTTTTGACTTAAAATCTTTGACCCGAAATCATTTTGACCGAAGATAAATTTTAACTTAAAAAGTTGACTTGACCCGATAAAAATGACTCTGACTTTAAAAAAATAAAATTACCCGGCCCAAAAATAAAATAACTCGGACCGGACTTAAAATATTTGACTCGAGACTCGATGAACCGCCCCGGTCCAACCGAACCAGCCGGTTCAACTGAACCTAAGCAGCCCAAAAACCCTACACAACAAAACACACACTGCCGCATGCAGCATCACGGCCCGCCGCTGACAAACGCTTCGCACTCACTGCTCCAGCCACCACTGGCCGGAGACCCACCGGCTGGACCACCCCCAGGTCCAGCCGGTCCTAACCTGACCGACCCTAGCCCCAACCATGGCCGCACCTGGACGCACGAACCTTGGGAGGCAGACTCATCGCGCGAGCCACAAACACACACTGCACGGTGTGTTTCTTCTAGCCCACGGTTCGACCCATAAATCACCACTTCGAACCAACATAAGCCACTCCTAGGACCACCATGAACCACCTAACATCGAACCATAACCCCTAAAGCAGTCCATCAACCGAAGCCATGCAAAAGAATTTCGAAATCGTGAGGTGCACATGGAAAAACGTATGATCATGGTCATATGCATAAAGATCTGAAACATCCATGAAAAATCCATGCATAATCTTTGTAAAAACAGTGTATTATGATCTAAATGATGAGAAAAGAAAGAATATAACATGCCTTGATCAAAAAAGAAGCGAAGATACGCGATACCGGAGCGGAGGACAATTTAGAAGACCACACCTTTGAGTTTCAATCCAAAACCTTGCAAATTTCGGTCACCTTAGGGATAAAAGAGGCTGAAGTCGGCTGATTAGTGGGGAGGGTTTGATGAATTTTCGAAATTGTGGAGATTGGTGAGTGAAAAGTGTACAAAAAAGCCCTTCCACCTTGTTTTATTAATGAAATAAAAGGCCCATCAATATACTAACCCTCCTTTAATTAAAAAGGCTTAAAAATATTTAAAATTCAGACTTCAAGCCTTTAATTTCGTAATATAAGGCCTCTCAAATTTAAAAGTGTAGTAAAAGTCATAAAAATAGCCCGTATAGGCGAAAAATGGATCCCCCTCGGTAACCGTGCTTAAAATCTCATTTTTTTTGCAAATTGTGCATAAAATAAAAATATTTTGCTTTAAAATATGTCTAAGTGCTAAAAAATTAAAATATTTTCGATTTGGTCGTCTCCGGACTCGTCCCCGCTTATCGGCCTCAAACCGTACCGTAAAGTGACATGCACAAGGCGAATCATAAAATCATCATATAATCACATACATGACATGCAAATCATACTAACATAAGGTTTTCCTCCTAGTCATGCATTCAATTCACGTAATTAGGATTTCTGGGCGTTACAGATTCAGCTTCCCGGCTTTATCAAATCGGACTATCCCCATGAGAGACACCTTAAGATACACCTTTTCGCCTACTTTGAAGGCCAATGGTCTTCTCTTTAAGTCTGCCCAGCTTTTCTGTCGATACTGGGCTATCTTCAGTCTTTCCTTTATGATGGCCACCTTTTTCACTGTTTCCTGGACAAGTTCAGGTCCTGTGATGACCTTCTCTCCAACTTCATTCAAATATAGCGGCGATCGACATTTCCGTCCATAGAGGGCCTCATATGGTGCCATTCCTATGCTGCTGTGGTAGCTATTGTTGTATGCGAACTCTATTAGAGGTAGATGTTCGCTCCAATTACTACCGAAGTCCAAGGTGCATGTCCGCAGCATGTCTTCTAGTGTCTGGATGGTTCTCTCAGTTTGGCCATCGGTCTATGGATGATAAGCCGTACTGAGGGTGACCTTACTTCCCATAGCTTCTTGGAAGCTCTTCCAGAAACGAGATACGAATCTTGGATCCCTATCTGACAGAATGCTGGTTGGAACTCCATGCAGTCTGACGATGTTGTCCATGTACAACAAAGCGAGCTTATCCAAGCCGTAGTTCATGCGGACAGGCAGACAGTGAGCGGACTTCTTCAACCTATCCACAATTACCCATATTCCATCGTAGCATAGTCTCGTCTTCGGTAGACCAACTACAAAGTCCATGGATATGTTTTCCCACTTCCACTCTGGAATTTCCAGTGGTTGCAATAATCCTCCAGGTCTTTGATGTTCTGCCTTGACTTGCTGGCATACATGGCATCTGGCCACAAAATCAGCAACGTCTCTTTTTATCCCATTCCACCAGAAGTGTTCTTTCATATCCCTATTCATCTTTGTACTTCCTGGATGGTTTGAGAACTTAGATTTATGTGCTTCAGACATCACTTCTTGGTGGAGGTTATCGACGTCGGGTACACATAGTCGTCCGTTCATCCAAAGAATTCCATCTTAGTCTGCTCAGAAATCAGTCATTTTCCCTTCCTTGATCTGTTCTTTCAGCCTCATCAAGCTGGGGTCTTGATCCTGCTTTAGCTTGACCAATTCTCTAAGGCACGGTTGGGCTGAGATCGATGATAGTATCACCTTGTTCATATTCTTCCGACTTAACGCATCGGCTACCTTATTTTCCTTTCCCGGAGGGTAGTTGATTGTCAAGTTGTAGTCTTTCAAAAGCTCGAGCCATCGTCTTTGTCTCAGGTTCAATTCTTTCTGAGTGAATATATACTTGAGGCACTGATGGTCGGTGAATACTTCGCACTTTTCCCCGTAAAGATAGTGTCGCCAAATCTTTAGAGCAAAAACTACCACAGCTAGCTCTAGATCATGGGTTAGGTAGTTGTGTTCAGGCGTCTTCAGTTGTCTTGAGGCATAAGAAATTACTCTGCCATCTTGCATGAGTACACACCCTAGTCCTCCTTTCGATGCATCTCTATAGATGGTAAAGCTTTTGTCCCCTACGGGTAGCGTCAGAACAGAGGCAGATGCAAGCTTCGTCTTCAGAGTTTCGAAGCTTGTCTCACATTCTTCGTTTCAGTTGAACTTGGAGTTCTTCTGGGTGAGTCTAGTGAGTGGTAAGGCTATTGAAGAGAAGCCTTCTACGAACTTACGATAATAGCCATTCAGTCCCAAGAAGCTTCGAACTTCTGTCTCTGTCTTCGGTATAGGCCAGTCCATGATAGCTTCTACCTTCTTTGGATCCACTGATATGCCTGCCTATGGCCTAGGAATGCCACACTCTTCAGCCAGAATTTGCACTTCTTAAACTTGGCGTACAGTTGTTTTTCCATCAGGATTTGAAGGGTGATTCGAAGGTGTTCCTTGTGTTCTTCTTCACTTGGTGAGTACACAAGTATATCGTCTATGAACACCACCATAAATTTGTCGAGGAACGGTTTGAATACACGGTTCATGAGATCCATGAAGGCCGCTGGTGCATTGGTTAGACCAAATGGCATCACCGTGAATTCGTAATGGCCATACCTTGTTCTAAATGAACTTTTAGGAACGTCTTCAGCCTTGATCTTTAGTTGGTGATAACCCGAGCTCAAATCTAACTTGGAGAAGGTTGTAGCTCCCTTGAGTTGATCAAAGAGGTCGTCAATTCTTGGAAGATGATACTTATTCTTGATTGTGATCTTGTTCAACTCTCTGCAGTCGATGCACAATCTCATAGTTCCATCCTTCTTCTTGACGAATAACACTGGAGCTCCCCAATGTGACACACTGGGTCTGATCTGCTTTTTTTCTAGCAGTTCTTGTAGTTGATCCTTGAGCTCCTTGAGTTCTGCAGGTGCCATCCGATAGGGTGCCTTGGAGATTGGGGTCGTCCCTGGCACTAGGTTGATTTCGAACTCAATTTCTCTGTCAGGAACTTTTCCCGGTAAGTCATCTGGAAACACATCTGTGAACTCTTGCACCACTGGATGTCTTCTATTTTGAGTTCGTATCCTTTTTTTACTTCATGGATCATTGCCAAGAAAACTTCTGCTCCTGACTTCATGGCAGTCCATGCTTGGGCAGCAGAAAGTAGGGACTTTCGCTCCTTGTTCTTCCCATAGTATATCAGATCCTCTTGATCAGGGGCTTGGAGTTTCACACTCTTATCTCGGCAATCTACCAATGCATGGTTCTTAGATAGCCAATCCATCCCTAATATGTCGTCAAACTCGACCATGTTGAGTTGTATGAGGTTTGCAGAAAATGTATGGTTGTTTACGGATATCTTGAAATCCCGATGGATCTTATGTGTTTCGATGGTAGCGTTGGTAGGAGTTGCTACTCTATATGGTTCACATAGAATTTCAGGTTCTAGCCCTAACTTTTTAGCAAACCTCCTAGCTATGAACGAATGTGTAGCACCACAGTCAAACAACACATAATTAGGCAGCTTGTTGATAAAAATGGTACCTGCCACCACGTCGCTGGCATCCTCAGCTTATTCTTGTGTCATTGCAAACACACGAGCATTGGCTTTATCCTCCCTGGGCTTCGGCTTGTTCGGAGCCGCATTGCTCGATCCAGCCTTTGGACCTTGGTTTTCTGGACAATCCGCAATTCGGTGGCCCAAACCATACTAAAAGCATGCACCACTCTGCTTGTGATAATCTCCACTATGACGGTGACCGCAAGAGGTGCATGTTGGCAACACTTGGTTATTCGGTGCAGGTGATGAGCCGCGGTTGTTGAGGTTTGGCCGCTTGTTCTTAGGCCCACCATGTGAAGTCTGAGCATTGAAGGGGCGTTTGTTCTTGTTGTCAGCTTCCCGCCTCTTTATGTCAGTTTCTGCTCGGATTGCAGCTCCCATTAAGTCCTCAAAGCTTGTGGCTTGGTAGACTACAAGGGCTGACTGGATACGGCTATTCAGACCCTTATTGTATCGGTGCATCTTTAGAGTATTATCCGCCATGATCGTTGGGACATAGGTGCCCAAAGAGTTGAACTTGGAGGTATACTCTACTACCGACATGTCTGCAGCCTGAGTGAAGGTTTCAAACTCGCTGAGCCGTTGCATTCTGACTTCCATGAGAAATTATTGTTTTAAGAATGCTTCCCAAAACCTTTGCCATGTGATTTGTCCATTTTCAGTCATGGTTGGCTCGACTGCTTCCCACAATTTTCCAGCTTTACCGTCGAGGAGTGGTGTTACGACATCTACCTTGACAACGTCTGCAACTTCCAGTAGTCGAAGTTGCGTTTCTATGTTTTTCATCCAAGTCTGGCAACTTCAGCGTCAGGGCTCCCATCAAAGGTGGGGTCTTTGTTCTTGCGAAGGGACTCGTAGAAGTACTTAGTCCCATGAGGTGGAGGGGTAGGAGGAGGAGCTTGGTTGTTTTTGGGGTTGACCAAACCTTGGAGAGTTGTGGCAACTATAGTAGCTATTGCCATCAGGTCTTCTCTGCTAAGACCAGTTATTGAATTGGAGGATCCTTCACCTCCATTGTTACTGTCACTTCTCCGATTTCCTGCCATATTCTGCCATAGGAAAGCTTGCTAAGAATGGATGTGTATAAATGTGAAACGATCGAGAATACTATATCATGAAGGGATAAGCAGATTTTGAATAGAAGGATGAATTGAATACAAGGCTTATTCGAAAGATAAAACATATTCTATTCATCATCAATCTCTTCCTCGCCCATAGGAATATCCTCAAGTCCTTCTTCTTCCGGTTATTCCTCCGCTTCTTCCTCCCATTCATCATCGAATGGAGCAGGAGCACCGTTCTCTTCCTGCAGACCTTGGATTGTTTGGAGTAGACTAGCTTTCTCCTCTACCAGGGCCTCGGTGATTAGGTGTTGCTCTTGAATCGTATCTTCGGCCGCTTGGATGCGAGCTTGCATCTTTTGATGGCATTCCAAGTGGCTCTCCCTAATATTTTGTTTCCTTTCCTTCATCCTCTCACTTTTCTTTGACATGCAAAGGCCTATCTCAGTGAGTCCGGCAATGGTCTTGTGTGAGGCTTCTAATGCTACTTGGGTACTCTCATGTTCTTTCTTTATAGTAGCTAACCCTTGTCACTCGGTTGCTAGTTGAACTCTAAGACGCCTAATCGTGCGGCTTTGGTTGTCAAGGGCAATCTGCTTCATGCAAAGGGCAGCAGCAGCACGAGTACGGGGAGCAGAGGGGGCCATATCCTAAAATCGAAGATATTTCCAAAAATAGAAAGTTGTGAGGTTATTCCATAATCTGAAAGTACTAACCATATGTATTACAGAACAGTCGACGGAACTGAAATCGGAGTCCTGTACAAAAAGTTATTGAATTTTAAAAATAGAAAGTTGTGAGGTTATTCCATAATCTGAAAGTACTAACCATATGTATTACAGAACAGTCGACGGAACTGAAATCGGAGTCCTGTACAAAAAGTTATTGAATTTTAAAATATTTCCAAAAACGGCAAAAACGCGATTTTGGAGGCCTAAACGAAGGAATTTGGCCAAAAAGTGCCTTAGGTCATGATAAAGTGAGTATTGATCGTTGGGATGTTTCGGAGGGGGTAGCACTGGTCTCATGCCAAAATCTGAAAATTCGTCCCGAACCTTGCAAAATTTCAGATTTGGTTTCCCAGCCGGATTATGAACCTGGTGAGCTCTGATACCACTAAAATGTCACGCCCCAAGACCGAGACTCGTGACATCGGCAATATTAAACAATTATAAAATTGTAAAACATTAAGCCTCATAATATAGCTCAAAACCAGTATATTACATAACCAAAATATAATCGTGTTTACATCTGATAATCAAAGTCTGAATAACCGAGTGCGGAAGCGAAATTACATTAACAAAAGACAAGCAGAATCTTCACCAGCCCCAGAACAGCTCTTGTTCCTCTTCTTCAGCATGTTCTTCGTTCTTATCTGGGTGGAGAAGTAAGGGGTGAGTGTTTGGGGAAACACTCAGCAAATAGCGGATACCATTCGAGCATAACAAATATACATATACTGAATAACAGATTTCAGAACAGAGCATGGCATAACAGGTAGCACTGATAGTTACTTCGTTTCTATGGTTTACTGGTAAGTCCCTAATTTTTACTCCTCTAAGGGATCGAGGCCATAGTTACACCACGTAACTCAGAGTGCGGAATATTCCATAGACCCATATTACGACAGAAACTTCAGTGCTAAAACAGAGCATAATTCATATCATGAACTTGACACGAAACGGAATCTGATACGAAACAAGTGCTCGAATGATAATTCAAAAAGGATTTAACATGAATAATATATATAGTATTTCAACCGATTAATACATAGCAAAAGCCCACTTACAGTCTGCTGAAATCTGTGCGGTTCAAAGTGCAGGAAATGTTCAGCTCTTTGCAAATCTGATGCACGAAATCTGAAGAACTTCGTACAGTGCTGGGTTATAACTTGTGCAGTATTTCAACGAGAGAGTTTGCTGTATTTTCATAGGAATTTCGGAATGAATGTGGGTAAGTATGCTGCCATCAGCTGGGTATTTATAGGTGCAGAAATGGGAGTCAAAAGGTCTGTCATTAAGGCCATAAATTCTTGATTTCATGGCCATTAAAATGGCTGTTACAAGTGCAAAGGTTTAGGCATTGAATTGGATGGTTTAATTGGCCATTAATCCCTCCAAATTGGCAGTTATAATTGCGAGATTTGCTCTGTACGCGTGAAGAAGCTTACTGAAATTCGTGGGCCAAATCTGAGTTTTTTTTTTATCGAATCTGAATTTGCGTCGCCAAATTTTCTCCCAAATCTGAATTCGCCAAATCTGAATTTCCTTGGTCAAAGCTGAGTTGACCGTCCAAAGCTGAGTTGACCAGTCATAGCTGAGTTGACTGCTGACTGTACATAATCAGTGTTGACTGCTGATTATCCAGAATCTGAGTTGACCGAGAGGGATCTGAGTTGACCGACGAAATCTGAGTTGACCGAGAGGGATCTGAGTTGACCGACCCGAATTTTTTTTTAAGCTGAATTTCTGGGTTTTCACACATCGAATCTCAAGTTCCAACTTCTCGATGCTTGCTTGAGACTGTAGATCGATCACTGGAGTTTGCATACTTTATGCTCACTTCCTACAGATATGAAGCACTTAGACTGCGTCATAAAGATATCTTCCTTAATGTTTCCATTAAGAAACGCAGTCTTCACATCCATTTGCCATATCTCATAGTCGTACCATGTGGCTATGGCAAGCAAGATTCTTATTGACTTGAACATTGCGACTGGTGAAAAGGTCTCATCATATTCAACACCTTGTCTTTGAGTGTAACCTTTTGCAACCAATCGTGCCTTGTAGGTCAATACCTTACCAGTAGGCCCAAGCTTTCTCTTGTATATCCACTTACATCCAATAGGAACGACTCCTTCAGGAGGATTTACAAGAGACCAGACTTGGTTTGAAAGCATTGAGTCTATCTCAGATTGCATTTCTTCAAGCCATAAATCAGAATTAACATCGGAAATTGCCTCCTTGAAGGTTCTTGGATCGCCTCCAATATTTGGATCACTAGGATCCTCTTCAAGTAGGAAACCGTATCTTCAGGAGCCCTTTCAGATCTCCTAGGTTCGTGCACCTTAGGGATTGGTTCTTTAGGTGTGGGAGGTTCACTTGGTACTTCAATCGGCTCTCGAACCTCTTCGAGTTATACTGTTTTGTCTTTTCTATCTAGTAGAAATTCCTTCTCTAGGAAGGTGGCATTCCTAGAAACAAACACTTTTGTTTCACTAGGATAGTAGAAATAGTATCCAATCGAATTCTTTGGATATCCAATGAAGTAGCATAAGTTGGATCTATTTTCCAGCTTATCTCCCACTTTGGATACCCAATGAAGTAGCATAAGTCGGATCTATTATCCAGCTTATCTCCCACTGTCTGTTTCACGTAAGCAGGACAACCCCAAATCCTCAAGTACGAGTACTTAGGAGGTTTGCCCATCCATATCTCATGGAGTTTTATTCACTGCCTTGGTGTGAACATTGTTCAACAACATTACCGCTGTTTCGAGCGCATAGCCTCATAACGAGGTAGGAAGTTCAGTGAAGCTGATCCTAAATCGAACCATGTCCAACAAGGTTCGATTACGACGCTCCGCTACACCATTGAGTTGTGGTGTGGCCGGAGGGGTCCACTGAGAGAGAATCACATTCTCTTTCAGATAATCTTGAAACTCGGTACTTAAGTATTCTCCACCTGGATCAGATCGAAGTGCTTTAATACCTTTACTCAATTGATTTTCTACTTCAGCCTTGAACTCCTTGAACTTTTCAAAGGATTCAGACTTGTGCTTCATTAAGTACAAGTACCCATACCTAGAGTAATCATCGGTAAAGATGATGAAGTAGGTGTAGCCGAACTTAGTACTAATGCTAAATGGGCCGTACACATCAGTGTGGATCAAGTCCAACAGACCATGAGCACGTTCAGGATTGCGCTTGAAGGATAACTTGGTAATTTTACCTTTTAGATAGGATCACAAGTAGTAAGAGAATCGATGCCTGACATTTTAGACATGCCATCTCCCACTAGCTTGTGCATCCTTTTTAAAGAAATATGACCTAGCCTAGCGTGCCAAAGTTCGGCCGGGTTTTGATTATCGTTTTTTCTTTTAATCGTTGTTGTATGTATTTCTACATCGCGAGTTGGAACTTATTTGCTGTAGAGATCACTTTTGTGTTCCCCAATTCCAATTAAACATTCATTCTTGTATATGCAAATCGAATTAGCAAAATGACAAGAATAACCATCACTATCAAGCATGGAAATGGAAATAATGTTTTTTATTAACTCGGGAACGAATAATACATCTAATAACAACTTAAAATTAGAATGCAGAAATAAATGAACGTCTCCTATTGCTTCGGCCGCAACCCTTGCTCCGTTGCCCAGCCTCAAGTGGGTCTCACCCATCCTAAGCCATCGGCTTCTTGTCATTACCTACAAATCATTGCAGATATGAGATCCACATCCAGTATCAAGTATCCAGGAAGTAGAATTAAGAGACATGTTTATTTCAATATAGAATGTACATTTCGCAGTTCGCAGCTGCTCGGGGTAATCCCGACAGTTCCTCCTCCAGTGTCCAGGCTTGTGACAGTGATGGCAAACGTCCTCAATTTTGTCGGGCTTGGAAGCCTTTGCCTTGAACTTCTTGGTGGGCTTTTCCTCCTTGAGTAGAACATTTCTTTCCCTTGTGTTTTGGCCCCTTCTTCGCAGAGGAAGGAGAGCCCAAAAGGAGGACGGGCTTGTCCTTCTTTATGGTCCCATCAAACACGACAAGCATGTTTACCACCTCTTCAAGGGTGGCCTCCAGCTTGTTTATGTTGAAGTTGACCACAAAGGGGTCGAACGCAGTAGGGAGGGAGAGTAGAAGCAGATCCACAGACAGCTCATGTGGAAGCGTGATATCAAGGCCCACCAGCTTCTCAATGATCCCAATCAGACGGACCCCATGCTCGTGGATCGAAGACCCCTCGCGCATGCGGCTTGTCATGAGCTCCTTGACAGTAGTAAACCTCTCAATCTGAGAGTTCTCCCCAAACAGATTTTTGAGATGAAGGTGTATGCCAGCAGCATACTCCGTCTTCTCAAATCGCCGCTGTAATTTATTGGACATAGATGCTATCATATAACATCGTGCCTTAAGCTCATCATCCCACCATTTTTCCAGCTTTGCCAGCTCCTCAGGACTGGCATTGGCAGGGTCTTCCTTCGGATGGCTCTTCTCTAGCGTGTAGAGAAGTTTTTCCGAAGCCAAGACAATCTTGAGATTTCTAAGCCAATCTTGGTAGTTTAAGTCAGTGAATTTGTTTCTATCCAGTATAGCATCAAGTGGATTTTGATCGAAGACATTTTAAGCAGTTTATATCCTAAGATAAAATAGACATTCATTACTAACTAATTTATTAAAAAATCACTAATACATAAAACATGGTCATTTCATTTATGAATTACCCTCCCACTATTTTATCGATTTCACCACCCTCTAATGAAATCGAGAAAGCCAATTTTCTTAACAGGTACACGGAGCTCAATCGAGAATCACAGTCCCGAATAATATCAGCCAACCATGACCTCCAAAAGATAGAACCCAATTGCACCAGGTGCAACCTCCATGTATTTACCTCACGTCCAGTAAGGGCCCAATAATATGACGCCAATTACTATCACGTGTCAAGATGACCCATCAGTATTGAGTCGTGATGGACGGTCCCCTTAATGTCCACAATAATATGAGCCAATGTTAAAGGGAGTTCCAACCAACTCACAGCAAGTTTCAATAGAGTGTACAGCTTTTCGGCATACATAACCCCCTCAAAATATGAGTCGGGCCATGTATACGGGTAGCATCGTCGTACACCCATCGTTTATGGAAGGTAGAAAATTTTAAACAACATTTAAATTCCCCAGCCTCATGATCATGTTGAATGATCTTTTGTTTTATGATCAATTTAGAAGCTAGTGATTAGCATTTTCCAAGAGTGCTACCAGGTAGTTGGAGGGGGTAAGGCCCACTTAAAAACCAACTTCCTTAGACAAAGCAACGCCTTTCAAGGAGACCAATCGGTACAAGCCATCTTTAAGCCGGTCTATGAAGGACTCTCTTAGATCATGTTTTATCACTTTATTCATAATTATCAATAAACTAAGATCTTTCAATTTTAATCATGAAACTTTATTCTTGATATTAATTTTAAATCAAATTTAAAATGAGGGATTTGCAATTTTTTGAAATTTGGGTCTCATATTTTAAATCAGATTTAAAATATCATGCGGGTTCAAATGGCATATCTCAAATCAAGATAATCATGCAATTTACATAATTAATCAAATTAACTAACATAATAATGCAATCAAATCATGCTTGACATATACAGAAAATCAAATCAAATCTGACATGATTTAACAAAATCCTATTTGAAGTATAAAATCACATTTCATAAATAAAATCATATTCTGACATAATAGAAAATCAGATCAAATCTTGACATATTTAACAAAATCCTATTTAAGTATAAAATCACATTTGATAAATAAAATCATATTTTGACATATATAGAAAATCAAATCAAATCTTGACATATTTAACAAAATCCTAATTTTTTAGTTTTAATTGCATCAAAATAATTATTTTCAAGATTAAAAATAATTTTGGACGTGATTTTAAAAAACAGAACAAACATGCCTGGACCCGAAAATTCAAAATTATCGGGCTGCCCGGTCAAGACTGCCCACGGGCAGCAGTGGCGCCGCAAGGGCACCGCACATGCTCTCGACAGCGTGCGGCGTCGAGTGTCGCATGTGGCACGCACAGGCGTGCATGGCACGCATAGACGTGCATGGCACGCCCGCCCGTGTGCAAAAGCAGGAGTCGCACATGTCGCGCATGGCTGCCGATGGCTGTCGAGACACGCTCGCAAGGGGATGCCGAGACGTCCCGGAAGCACCCACCGAGACCTGCCGAGACTCGTGGCACGCATCACGCCGCATATCCCACGATACACGTGGCAAATAGCAGCGCGTATCCCAGTGCGATCCCCGTGCAACGTGTGCGCGGGGTGTCGAGCGCTGCGCGCGGTGGCTGTTAGGGGTGTCAAATTCTGACCCGACCCGACCCGACCCGATAACCCGACCCGAGTCGACCCGAAAAAAACCGGGTTAGGGTTGGGACTTTTCGGGTTTGGGTCAGTTCCGGTTGAACCCGAAATCTGACCCAAAATTTTTTTGGGTTCGGGTTGTTATCAGGTTGACCTGATTAAGTGGGCCCAAATAATAAGTTTTCGGGTTATCGGGTTGTACGGGTTCGTGTTATCGGGTTATATCGGGTTGACCTTATTTTCTTGTTCATATTTGTATAAAAATATATTATTTATTTAAATGTTTTCGGGGTTCGGGTTCGGGTTGAGGCATTCCAGGTTGGTTCGGGTTCGGGTCGGGTTCGGGTTAGAATTTTTTTTTACTTTTTATCCCAACCCGACCCGAACCCACCCGACCCACCCGAATTGACATCCCTAGTGGCTGTCGAGAGCCATGCGGCAGCGGTGCGGAGGTCGCACGGCTGCGAAAATTATTTTATTTAAAACAGTGTGCTTTTGATGCAATTCCATAACAGTTCTTGAATTACAGATCCCAACCGTGGCTTTGATCAAATCTTGACATATTTAACAAAATCCTATTTAAGTATAAAATCACATTTCATAAATAAAATCATATTTTGACATATATAGAAAATCAAATCAAATCTGAAAATTTAACAAAATCCTATTTTGTTAGTTTTAATTGCATCAAAACAATTATTTTCAAGATTAAAAATAATTTTGGACGTGGTTTTAAAAAACAGAACAGACATGCCCGGACCCGAAAATTCAAAATTATCGGGCTGCCCGGTCAAGACTGCCCACGGGCAGCAGTGGCGCCTCAAGGGCACCACACATGCTCTCGACAGCGTGCGGCGTGCATGGCACGCCCGCCTGTGTGCGACAGCAGGAGTCGCACATGTCGCGCATGGCTGCCGATGGCTATCGAGACACGCCCGCAAGGGGATGCAGCGACGTCCCGCCAGCGCCCGCCGAGACCTGCCGACTCGTGGCACGCATCACGCCTCATATCCCGTGATACACGCGGTAAATAGCGGCACGTATCCCAGTGCGATCCCCGTGCAACGTGTGCACGGGGTGTCGAGCTCTGTGCGCGGTGGCTGCCGAGAGCCATGCGGCAGTGGTGTGACGGTCGCACGGTTGTGAAAATTATTTTTTTTTAAAACAGTGTCATTTTGATGCAATTCCAGAACAGTTCTTGAATTACAGATCCCAACCGTGGCTTTGATCAAATCTTGACATATTTAACAAAATCCTATTTAAGTATAAAATCACATTTCATAAATAAAATCATATTTTGACATATATAGAAAATCAAATCAAATCTGAAAATTTAACAAAATCCTATTTTGTTAGTTTTAATTGCATCAAAACAATTATTTTCAAGATTAAAAATAATTTTGGACGTGGTTTTAAAAAACAGAACAGACATGCCCGGACCCGAAAATTCAAAATTATCGGGCTGCCCGGTCAAGACTGCCCACGGGCAGCAGTGGCGCCTCAAGGGCACCACACATGCTCTCGACAGCGTGCGGCGTGCATGGCACGCCCGCCTGTGTGCGACAGCAGGAGTCGCACATGTCGCGCATGGCTGCCGATGGCTATCGAGACACGCCTGCAAGGGGATGCAGAGACGTCCCGCAAGCGCCCGCCGAGACCTGCCGACTCGTGGCACGCATCACGCCTCATATCCCGTGATACACGCGGTAAATAGCGGCACGTATCCCAGTGCGATCCCCGTGCAACGTGTGCACGGGGTGTCGAGCTCTGTGCGCGGTGGCTGCCGAGAGCCATGCGGCAGTGGTGTGACGGTCGCACGGTTGTGAAAATTATTTTTTTTTAAAACAGTGTCATTTTGATGCAATTCCAGAACAGTTCTTGAATTACAGATCCCAACCGTGGCTTTGATACCATTGTTGGCGCCCGATGCCGGATACGGATCGCGCTCCCGGGGCGCAGCGGAAGTTTCAAAATATTGTGACCGGGGTCGCTAATACAATAACAGTTCTGGATTTTAAATAATTTAAATAAAAGTTAAACAACGGATGTTTAAGTTGTTACGTGTCTGGCGACTAGGCGCCTGGCTCTGACTATTCTCTAGTGGAAATAGCCCTTCTTTGGTTGCTCCTAATCCGGTCCACGACCGGTTTTCCAATTCCTTAGTTTGAGTGCACTAGAACCCCAACGAATATTTTGCGAGCAGAATATCCTCGAAGGGACGATCGCATCGAAATGCGACGGCGCGGCGGCGGGAGAAGGGAGAGAGCGGGGGGAGAGTTTTCTGAATAGATTTTTGGTGTGTGTTTAACTCAACCTCATTCCCTCCTATTTATAGATAATTTCGCGGGCCTAAGTTGGTTAACGGGCCCTGGTCAGGCCCAGGCCCAGTACAACCAAATTTAAACCAAACGATGTGGTTTCATCATAACTCCGATCGACGATCAGATCGGACCGATCTTCATAGGTTCTAAAACCGTACATTATGATGTGAAAACAATTTTTCAGACCACCTAATCTACAAATAGCAGATTAACCCCTGAAGTTTCAGATGAATGTCAATACAGCCATAGCAACTTTTGAAAGTCATACTTCCAATTATTTCTCCTACCATACTCAACAATTTGAGTTCCTTATCTGCACGGGAATTGGAAAACCAGTACACTGTGTGACCCTCAATGGTTCAGGGATACAGCTAGCTGTGGGCTCACACCTCATTGTGAATCAGAACATATATTTTCTGATCTACCCATCGGACCATGGTAAAGCGCCTAGCAACATCGTCCCATGATCCCCTAAGTATCACTGATAGTGCCTGCAAGAACCAATTGGTCATGGTTAGCATATATTACGGTCCTTTCAATAGATATATCCCGATCGAATCAACGACCATTGGTAAATCGAGAGTCGTTAGAGATCCGATAGCCATGCATACATCTTGGGGATCAGAATAGCGACATCGTGAGTGATACTAGGTAAACTCATTTACACTAAAGCACAAGAGTACTCTGGCCAGAGATTTGTCACACCATTATCTCCTCAGACAGCATAGGATATCTACGCACTAGGGAGAGCGATGAATCCTCGACAACAAGGCATCGAATCCTACATGCTTCGTGACCTCACCCAATCTCGACACCTGATGACCGTCACGGAGTCGGTAAATGAGTCAAAGTGAGATGACTAATCATGTGGAGTCTCAATGATGTTTCGAGTAGTAAGGACTAATCCATACAACCAATAACTCGGACTCTCCACTCGACAAATGGTAACCACTTAGAGAATCCGAATGAGGGCAGTTCGATAGTTCACCAGGCAAACCATCCATCTGCATGCTCAGAACATCACAATCTTCCATATCAATGAAACGTGGTACTTCACATCGCAGATGCTAGTCTCAAACTCCGGCGGCCTTATCCTCATTTTTGATGGCCCAATCGACTAGGAACAAGCTTAGAATACACAGTGATTATTAGATGTGTTTCATGACAGCCATCATATCCACTGTCACATCTAACATACACTATGGTGCATTCTAGGTCTTTATCCAACACAATTTTTATCATTAACATAATAACGACGATAAAGAATGCCATATAAAATGCGAATTTCATAAACAAAGATTGTTTACACAAAGAGTCATCAAAGCCCACACGCCACAAGTTGGCTAGTTGGGGACCTACTCTAACAGTATGACCTTATCACAGTGTGAATGGCGATCCTCTACTGATATAATAATGTTTGAACGATTGTGATTTTATTGCATTTTGAAATTCTTTTCAATCGGACGATTACAAATTTGAATTTCAAACATCGTTCGATCACAGATCAACACATGTCTGTGATGTCGTTTCATCATTCACACACATATATGTTACTGTAATCTATCTTATCCCTTACGCTTTCAAAATCTATATCCTCAAACACTCCTGAGCACTCAGCAAACAAATATTTTTTACTTTAAGCTCATGTGAATCAACTTGTACACTATTTTTATTTCAACTACTTTCAAAAGGCATACTTCACTAAGAAAGGTGAGAATGTTTTGCTCTCTGGAGTCATCTGTACTTTGAGTGTTTCTGGGTATTTTAGGGTCTGTCTATGAGGAATACTTGAATCTGTTTTTCTCTGGAGCATCGATTGTTAAAGGGATGTGTTCAGTACTGTTGGAGGAATGGACATGATGATTACCCAGCAGATGGGTTGCTGAGGTTTTTGAGTTGCCGACTGATGGAAGTTACAAGCTTTTCTGGTTTTTCGACTAGGGCAGTTAAGGATATTAAGATGACACTATTTGACTGGTGCTCACTTTAACCTTCAAACAAGATGAACGAAAGGAAGGTTCAGTATCGTCTTCTAAATGATATCATGGAAAAATATCTTACTACAAAGCCTGGGTCCTTTGATACTGTAACTTCAGAATGTTTTGACATGATATTGGTGATCAGAACCAGTATTCAGGTCAACTGGGCTCATGTTCTGTTTGGAACCTGACTGCGATGGTGGCTACACCGGTCGGACAGTCCCAAGGGTATGCTGTTCAGATTAGCTGATTGTTGGAGAGATCTCGAGAATAGACCTTGTTGAGTTTATTGCCCTGCATTCCTCTAAAAGTGTTGAATACCAAGTCTGTTCACACTTACAAGTTGAAGAATGCCCCATCTGTCTCTGATTTTATTAAAGGCAAGAGATATATCGGATAAGCAGAAAAGAAGGCTACAGAAGAGAAGAGGAAAACTATTCAGGACAGCAGAAAATCCGAGCTGAAAAAGACGAGGCTAGAAAAGAAAATGAAGGAAACAGTTGGAGAAGAAGATTCTAAGAAGATGAAGCCAGCATAAGAAGGCTCAAAGGTCTCACACCCTATCAAAGTGAGATCAGTGCCCACCTCAGAAGCTACTAAGCAACCCCTTGAGATGGAGGCTACAACACACAGTTGGAAAGGTGGAAAGAGTACGAAAATACAACTAAGGCTCTTGTCATCCGATTCAGAATCATACACACCAGGTGATAGCCAGACTTCAACTATTGTGTTTGAACCAGTAAGGCAGGCCAGATTGAAGATGCCAAAGTTGGTGAAACCCATTTCTGCTATACCTGCCACTGTGATTGAAACCATGCATGCCAAAGTTACACCATCTGTTACTGAGGAATCTTCTCAATGGGAGAAGAGTCCTGAATTGGTAGGTGGTGGTCCAGCCTGTCACGTCCCGAGACCGAGACTCATGACATCGATAATATTAAATAATTATAAAATTGTAAAACATTAAGCCTCATAGTCTAGCTCAAAACCAGTCTGTTACATAACCAAAATATAATCGTTTTTACATCTGAAAATCAAAGTCTGAATAACAGAAATGCGGAAGCGAATTTACATTAACAGTCTAAATCTTCACCAGCCTCAGAACAGCTCTTTTTCTTCCTCTTCAACTTGTTCTTCGTTCTTAACTGGTGGGAGAAGTAAGGGATGAGTGTTTGGGGAAACCCTCAGCAAGTGGGGATACCATTCGAGCATACAATATATACATATACATATACAGATTCAGATCAGAGCATGTAGCAGAACAGAGCATAGCATAACAGGTAGCACTGATAGTCACTTCGTCTCTATGGTTTATTGATCAGTCCCTAATTTTTACTCCTCTAAGATGTCGAGACCATAGTTACACCACGTAACTCAGAGTGAAGAATATTCCGTAGACCCATATTACGACAGAAACGTCAGTGATAAAATAGAGCATAGATCATAGCATGAACTTTACACGAAACGAAATCTGATACGAAACAAGTGCTCGAACAGTAATTAAAAACAGAACGTAGCATGAATAATATAATATTTGAAACGAACATATATAACAAAAGCCCACTTACCGTCTGCTGAATTCTGTGTCGTTCAAGGTGTAGGAAATGTTATATCTTTGCCAAATCTGATGTTCGAAATTTGGTGAATTCGTATAGCACTGGGATACAACTCAACGTGGAATTTTACTGTAATTTTTTGAAAATTTCGGGATGAATGTGGGGGAAACTGATGCCATAGCAGGGTATTTATAGGTGTAGAAACAAAGTAGTCAAAGGTCAGCCATTAAAGCCTTAAATTCCTGATTTGATGGTCATAAATCTGACTGTTACAAGATTAACGATTTAGGCATTGAATTTGGGTGTTTTAATTGGCCATTAACTCCCTAATTCAACAGTTATAATTTGTGAAATCTGATCTGCACGTGTGTTGCAGCTTGCTGTAATTCGTGAGCTGAGTTTTCTTCACCAAATCTGCATTTACGTCGCCTAATCTGAATTTACGTCGCCAAATCTGAATTTACGTCGTCAAATCTGAGTTGACTTAGTCAAAGCTGAGTTGACTTTTCCAGATCTGAGTTGACCGTTGGCTGTCCAGATCTGAGTCGACTGTTGACTGTCCAAATCTGAGTCTACTGTTCACTGTATAGATCTGAGTCGACTGTTCACTATCCAGATCTGAGTCGACTGTTAATTCTCCAGATCTGAATTGACCGTTGACCGTCCCAAACTGAGTTGACCATTGACCGTCCCAAATCTGAGTTGACCGTTGATCGTCCCAAATCTGAGTTGACCGTCCCAGATCTGATTTTTTTTTTCAGCTGTATTTCCGAGAACTGAATTTTCGGGTTTCACACAGCCAAGGAAAGTATAATCATCAAGGAGATCAAATGGGCCACCCACTTTCTGTCAAAGATCGATCCAGCTGGTAAGGAAAATGTAGTGCTGGCGGCAGTGAACAATCCAAACCCAGTTCAGGAGCAGTTCTTGTTGGTGGTCCAATCCGTTCAAGAATCCATGGACCCTGCATAAGAAGATTTGATAAAGGGAAAAGGTTTCGAAGTGTGGTGCGGCTCAAAATAATCGTGTCAATGAAACACGTGGAGTATATGGAAAAACTGAGGATTTCTTCTACCAGGGGCTGAGATAGACGAAGTCTCTGATCTGATGGAGAAATGGGAGCTGATTGGCTTCAGGATGTTTAGCAACGTATGAGGGAGACTGTGGCATCACACTGGAACAATTTTGAAAAAGATGCTCTCATAGCCAACCGCAATCTGATGACCATCTGTCTATTGGAAGAAGAGCTAAATCAGATTAATACACGAATATTTGTGCAAAATCTGGATTGACTATTTGTGAAAACCCAGAAAAAAAAAATTGGGTCGGTCAAACAGAATTGTTCTAGTCAAACAGATTTGTCTCGGTCAAACAGATTTGTTCTGTCAAACAGAAACCTTCTGGTGAACAGATTTCGTCACTTGCTGCCAATAGATTTCGTCACTTGCTGCCAACAGATTTCGTCACTGTCTGCCAACAGATTTCGTCACTGTCTGCCAACAGATTTCGCACTGTCTGCCAATAGATTTCGTCACTTGCTGCCAACAGATTTCGTCACTATCTGCCAACAGATTTCGTCACTTGCTGCCAACAGATTTCGTCATTGGCCGCCAACAGATTTCTCCTGGTCAAACAGATTTCCTCCTGGTCAAACAGATTCCTCCTGGTCAAACAGATACCTCCTGGTCAAACAGGTTTGGTAAGGAAAAAAACTCAACTTTTGCCCACGAATTCCAGCAGTTTATTCACACGTATAGAGCAAATTTTGCAATATTAACTGCCAAATTAGAGGGATTAATGGCCAATTAAGAGACTCAAATCAATGCCTACATCAATAATTTTGTAACAGCCATTTTAAGGGCCATTAAACCTGGGATTGAAATTCTGAAACGGCAGACTTTTTACCTCCTCCCACAACACCTATAAATACACGACTGTAGCCTCAGAATTTTTCACACACTTTCAAAGCTCCTCAGTAAGAAAAGCAGCAATTCCTCGCACAAAAATCCTGCAGAAAATTCTGTCAGACTTCGTAGTTGAAGACCTGCACAACTCCAGCAGATTTTGCACCATGCACAACCCAAACTCCAGATTTCATTCAAATTTCAGAATTGATAAGTGGGCTTTTGCTAAGTAATATATTCGATTGATATTATATATATTATTCTTGTTAAAGTTTTAGTTTTGAACTTACTATTCGAGCACTATTCCAATTCAGATTCTGCTTCAAACTCTGTTTTTGCACTGATTTTACTGTCGTAATATGGGTCTACGGAATATTCCGCACTCTGGGTTACTTGGTGTAACCACATGGCCTCGACCCCTTAGAGGAGTAAAAATTAGGGACTGATCAGTAAACCATAGACACGAAATAATTATCAATGCTAGCCATTCTGTCTGTTATGCTCTGTTATGCTCTGTTCCGAAATTCTGTTTATATGTATATGTATCTATTTTTTGCTCGAACGGTATCCCTCACTTGCTGAGTGTTTCCCCAAACACTCACCCCTTACTTCTCCACCCAGATAAGAACGAAGAGCAGGTAGAAGAAGCGGAGCAAGAACAGTTATGGTCTGGTGAAGATTCAGTTTTCTGTCAATGTAATTTAATTTTTTTGTTCGCTTCCGCACTCTGTTATTCAGAATTCATTTTTCAGATGCAAAAACAATATTATTTCGGTTATGTAATAGACTGGTTTGAGCTATGCTATGAGTCTTAAATATTTTACAATTTTATAAATTGTGTAATATTTCCGATGTCATGAGTATATTGATCGGTTTGTGATCGTCTTCATTGATGACATCTTGATTTACTCGAAGGGCATGAGAGAGCATGAGGAACATTTGAGACTGGTGTTGCAGCGATTGAGAGATTCGCAGCTTTATGCCAAGTTCAGCAAGTGTGAATTTTGGCTTGATCGGATTATCTTTTTGGGTCATGTGATTTCAGCACAAGGGATTTCCGTAGATCCGAGCAAGGTCGAAGCAGTTCTTAACTGGGAGAGACCTCGAAATGTTTCCGAGATCCGTAGCTTTTTGGGATTGGCTGGCTATTACAGGCGTTTCATTGAGAAGTTTTCTTCGATAGCTAAGCCTATGACTCAGTTGACTCAGAAAGATAAGAGATTTGAGTGGACTGATGAGTGCGAGTACATCTTTCAGACGTTGAAGGAGAAGTTGACTACTTCTCCTGTGTTGGTTTTACCGTCTGGATCTGGAGGATTCGTCGTGTGCTCCGATGCTTCTCTCAATGGTTTAGGATGTGTTTTGATGCAGACGGGTACATGATTGCCTATGCGTCTCTACAGTTGAAGCCTCACGAGATGAGGTACCCTGTGCACGATTTGGAGTTGGCTACGATAGTGTTTTCCTTGAAGATTTGGCGACATTATCTTTATGGTGAAGAATTTGTGGTGTACACCGACCACAAGAGCTTGAAATATATCTTCACGCAGTCAGATTTGAACATGAGGCAGCGACGATGGATGGAATTGATCAAGGACTTTAACTGTGAGATTCAGTACCAGCCTGGGCGGATGAACTCAGTAGCAGATGCTTTGAGTAGAAAGACCCAGCCTGCGATGCTTTCATTTTTGAGTTCTTCGAGAGTCTATGAGCAATTGAGTACTTCCGGTTGGAGATTTCAGCCGAGCGATCAGTACTTCATGGTTTCTACGATTCAGGTTGAGTCGCAGATTTTGCATGACATCAGGGAGGCGCAGAGGACTGATCCCTATATCCATGAGTTGAGGATTAAGGTCCAGAATGGTCAGTCTGATGATTTCTCTGTTTCTCCGGATGGATGTTTGAGATTTAGAGGGAGATTAGTGGTTCCGAACCTGATTGATTTGAAAGAGGCCATCATGAATGAAGCGCATTGTAGTCGATACAGTGTGCATCCGGGTGAGAAAAAGATGTATCATGCCTTGAAGTCGCACTATTGGTGGGAAGGCATGAGGAATGACATCTCTG
>KV018559.1:348201-371192 GCA_001598015.1 Dorcoceras hygrometricum
CCTCGTTATGTTGGTCCTTATGAGATCTTAGAGAGGATTGGCCCTTTAGCTTATCGTATGTTGTTGCCAGCAGAATTGTCTTCTCTACATGATGTCTTTCATGTTTCCATGTTGAGGAAGTATGAGCCAGATCCGTCTCATGTGCTGGGAACAGAAGAGGTAGAGCTTGATCAGAATTTGAGTTACGTTGAGTACTCTGTGCAGATTTTGGATAGGAAGGAGAAGCAGCTGAGAAACAAGATAATTCCTTTGGTGATGGTCCAATGGAGCAAGCATGGCCGAGAAGAAGCGACCTGGGAAGTTGAAGAGAAGATGAGACAGGATTGGCCTCATCTGTTTGAGCATTGATCGTGTGGAATTTCCAGGTAAATTGCTGATTTTTGCTTCGAATTTAGGTGATTTTGGTGCTGGTTTGAATGTTTGATTGTTTCTGCCTTGGTTTGTCTTTGATTTCGAGGACGAAATCTCTTAAGGTGGGGAGAATGTGAGGATTGAGAAATTCAATTATTAATTAATCGGTTTTTGGTAGGATTAGTTACGGGTTGAGTTGTTGAATTTCTCTAAGTTTTGGATTCAATCGTAGCGAATTTTGGTGCAAAGCTGTTAACAGCACGCTACTGTAGCTTGCTGCTGGTGGATTTTGAATCAGCAGAGTTGACGTAAGCGTGACGCAATGAGATCTGCTGGTGTGTGTATGCGTCGAATGGATTTGATGTAGTAGGCGCAGCGGCGTCGTTTGATTTAGTGAATCGATGCGTTTTGAGTATTTTTTCTGGAACCAGTCGCGGGAGGAATTGTGTTGCGACTGGGTGACCAGCTGCTGGTAGCGATACTCGCGTGTGTAACGTCGTCGTTTAGATTACTTGATGCATCGTCGTTTTGTGGTACTTTGCGTAACCAGTCGACTGGTGTTTGTTTGAAGAGATTTATACCATCTCTTGGTCTCATTTCATGCGAAACATGTTGTTTGCTGGTGTATCGCTACGGCGTCGTTTGAGTTAGTTAAACGCCGCGTTTTGGATAGTTGCGACTGGATAGTTGCGACTGGATTGTTGCGTCTGGTTGTTGCGTCTGGTTGTTGCGACTGGTTTGTTGAAGGAAGCATGAGTGCCAGTCGTAAGATTTCTAATGTTCACGTCGACTGGATTAGTGATCAGCAGACGAGAGAATTGAGATATATTAACATAAGTGTTGAGTTACACTTAGAATATTTGGCACCCGATATTCTTATTCTCTTCCTCCTTGGAAACCCTAAACTTGCTACTGTCCGCCGTCACTTGTTACCACCGATTTTCCCTTCGATTCCAGCATTCATTTTCGAAGATCTTGGTAGCGTTGAACTCCCCTAGCTTATCTCTTTCGTTGGCTACCCATTTTAGACTTTGAATTAATGCTGGATTGGAGGCGTGAAGTTGCTAGCGTGAGCTTTTGGATTCAGTTCCCAAGATATTTGGTTGAGCTTTGCCGTGAAGTTTCAAAGGCCGTGAACTTGAGTTAGTTGCTGGACGTGGCTTGTGAAACCGGTTAAGGTATATTGAAGCATTTGAGGTACGAATCGAGCAGCTCTTTATGGCTTGAAGCATGAACATGGCTGTATATCTTGCTGTGAAACTTATTCGTATGTTTCTGTGATATTACGTGAAACTGAATGGATGTATTGATTGTATATGTCTGGTTTTACGTATTTTTGAATGATAGTATGCATTGAGCATTGTTATGTGATTGTCATACATGCATACATATTGATCCTGACAGATTTGGTTGATTGACCTGATTGAGAGCAGCGTTGTGACCGAGGAAGGAGAAACAGCTGAGAAACAAGATTATACCGTTGGTGATGGTCCAATGGAGCAAGCATGGACGAGAAGAAGCAACCTGGGAAGTGGAAGAGAAGATGAGACAAGATTGGCCTCATCTATTTGAGCACTGATTGTGCAGATTCTTCCAGGTAAATTGCTGGTTTTTGCTTCAAATTTGAGTAATGTTTGTGCTGATTTGCATGTTTGAATGTTCTGCGCTTGTTTACCTTTGATTTCGAGGACGAAATCTCTTAAGGTGGGGAGAATGTGAGGATTGAGATTTTAGGAATTTTATTTTTGGGAATTAATTGGTCTCGAATTTGAAGGATTTAGATTTTTGGAATTTCGGTTGAAATCTGAATTTTTGAGGTGAAATCTGGTCGTGATTTGTTGCTGAAATCTGTTAGTCTAGGTGCTGAAATCTGTTGCACTTAGTGGATGAAATCTGATTTGGAATATTTAGATCTCTAGTTGGAATTGTCCAGATTTTAGTTCGTGTGTATCGGGTGAGATCTGGTCCCTTGTGTAGCAGCGTGTTTTGTCTTGAGAAGTAGGAAACGCTGTCGTTGATGAGATCTGATTGTTGTTTGAAAGCTGATCGCGTGTTTTGAAGAGATCTGGATGGAAGAGAGAGCAGCGTTTTTGTATTTCGTGGTTTCGGATGTCAACTTTAGTCAACGGAACTGTAGCAGGTTGAGAGATCTGGTTTCGTTGTATCGAGCGTGAGTTGTAGTTACGCGGTGAGATCTGTTGACGTAAGCAGATTTCACGTGCTGGTCAACGAGAAGCGTTGACATCTGGTGAGCGCTAGCGTTTGGTTGCGAGGAGAGATCTGGTATCGCAACGGCGTCGTTTGGATGCGTAGCCAAGCGAGAGATCTGATGTGAGATCTGTTGCTCATGCGCTGTCGTTTTGGATTTGTGCGCTGAGATCTGTTTTCGTTTGAAAGCGCTGAGATCTGATGCCAATACGTCGTCGTTTGGATGTGAGCGCGGACGTGAGATCTGTTTCTTTTTAGCGCTAAGATCTGGTTTGTATGCGACGTCGTTTTGTGTTGAATTGAACGCTGAACCGTGCGTTTCCATCTTTTGGATTCAGTTTCCAGGATTTTTGGTTGAGCTTTGCCTTGAAGTTTCAAGGGCCGTGAACTTGAGTTAGTTGCTGGCCGTTTCTTGTGAACAGGTTAAGGTATTTTGAAGCAGTTGAGGTACGAATTGAGCAGCTCTTTATGGCTTGAAGCGTGTACATGACCGTATATCTTGCTGTGAAAGTGATTCATATGTTTCTGTGGCATTACGTGAAACTGAATGGATATATTGATTGTTATATGTCTGGTTTTACGTATTGTTGAATGATAGTATGCATTGAGCTTTGTTATGTGATTGTCATACATGCATACATATTGAGCCTGATAGATTTGGTTGATTGACCTGATTGAGAGCAGCGTTGTGACCGGCAAACTGTTGAGTTGTGCGGAATGGTCCAATGCTATCATCGGAGTGGTGGATCGACGGATTTGTCGTATCGGAATACCACTAAGCTGTGATGGGCTGACGGCCGGAATATCACAGATTGATGATTACCACTGGCGGACTTGCTGTGTGGTATAGATACTCGACTGATTGATGTGCCAGTTGACTTACTGGTCTAGCTATCCGATTCTTTGATAGCCCTCATGCATTCATAGCATTGATTTATGGCATGTTGCATGTTTTGCCGTTTGATGGCTCTTCGTACTGAGGCTTGACCTCGTATTTGTTTTCATGCTTTTGTTGTTTGGGTCTGTGTTACCCATTTGCAGGACCATCAGGTAACCAAGCTGGATATAGTGGAGGTTCGGCTGGTCGATCCCCGTTTTCCTTGAGTCCCAGTATATTGTATTATGTATTGATCCGGGGGATGTCCTGAGATTCTATGTATTTGGGGATCTGTCTATGAATTGAGATTTGATGTTACCTGCATTGTATAAGTTTGAGAGAACTTATATTTTGAGTATGGATATTTTGAATGATGATTTTAAGTTCAGGCCTAAACTATTTCGAAAAAAAAAATTTTAAGCCCTGATTTTTAGCTTCCGTATTTATGCTCTTATATTGTGTTAATTGAGAATAATTAGCATGGGGCCTGACATTTTTGGTATCAGAGCTTAAACTGGGATAAGCTCGATTTCTTTTGATCACACTCGAGTCTAGGCACAGAGTTTTGATTTGATTTTGATTGACTCTGTGACTTATGTTATTATTATCTGCCTTGATATGATATCTGTTGTTAGATTTACCTCTAGACTTGTTTAGATGCCGCCGAGACGAGGTAGATCTAGACGTTCCGCTGAGGGGTCTAGGGCTCCAGATAGTGATGATGATGTTCATCGGGTGGATGATGTGACTCGTCGGATAGGTGAGATGGAACTAGTCTTAGCTCGATTTCAGCGTACGAACCCTCCGAATTTTGATGCTATCGAGGGTGGTGCTTCTGCTGAGGCTTGGCTGGTTCAGATGGAGGAGCTATTTGATACTTTGGAGTACGCTCCGGAAAAGAGACTGAAGTTGGCAGTGCTGCAGCTGCGAGATGATGCTCAGCGCTGGTGGAGGAGTACTTCTAGGATGCTTCGAGATAGTGGGACGGTGCTCACTTGGGATGTTTTCTGTGAGGCTTTTCGACGCGAGTACACTCCAGAATCCTATTTCGCCAGCCGAGAGCGTGAGTTTGATAACCTGAAGCAGGGTGATATGCGTGTGGCCGAGTATGCGAGGCGGTTTTCTGCGCTTCTAGTGTACATGCCAGCTGTGGCGAACCAAGAGCGAACGAAGACAGAGTTGAGAGAGCTGAAGGATCAGCTGAGTGATCTCTTAGAGAAAGGCTTCATTCGACCGAGCATGTCGCCTTGGGGAGCTCCGATTCTTTTTGTGAAGAAGAAGGATGGATCCATGAGGATGTGTGTGGATTTCAGACAGTTGAATAAAGCAACAGTGAAGAACAAGTATCCTTTGCCGAGGATTGATGACTTGTTCGATAAGTTGCAGGGATCGGTCGTATACTCGAAGATTGATTTGCGCTCTGGTTATCATCAGTTGCGGATTAGAGACGCAGACGTGGCGAAGACAGCTTTTCGGACTCGATATGGGCATTATGAGTTCCTGGTCATGCCGTTTGGATTGACGAATGCCCCAGCTGTTTTCATGGATTTGATGAATCGCGTCTTCAGCGAGTATATTGATCGGTTTGTGATCGTCTTCATTGATGACATCTTGATTTACTCGAAGGGCATGAGAGAACATGAGGAACATTTGAGACTGGTGTTGCAGCGATTGAGAGATTCGCAGCTTTATGCCAAGTTCAGCAAGTGTGAATTTTGGCTTGATCGGATTATCTTTTTGGGTCATGTGATTTCAGCACAAGGGATTTCGGTAGATCCGAGCAAGGTCGAAGTAGTTCTTAACTGGGAGAGACCTCGAAATGTTTCCGAGATCCAAAGCTTTTTGGGATTGGCTGGCTATTACAGGCGTTTTATTGAGAAGTTTTCTTCGATATCTAAGCCTATGACTCAGTTGACTCAGAAGGATAAGAGATTATAGTGGACTGATGAGTGCGAGTACAGCTTTCAGACGTTGAAGGAGAAGTTGACTACTGCTCCTGTGTTGGTTTTACCGTCTGGATTTGGAGGATTCGTCGTGTGCTCCGATGCTTCTCTCAATGGTTTAGGATGTGTTTTGATGCAGAACGGGTACGTGATTGCCTATGCGTCTTGACAGTTGAAGCCTCACGAGACGAGGTACCCTGTGCACGATTTGGAGTTGGCTGCGATAGTGTTTGCCTTGAAGATTTGGCGACATTATCTTTATGGTGAAGAATTTGTGGTGTACACCGACCACAAGAGCTTGAAATATATCTTCACGCAGTCAGATTTGAACATGAGGCAGCGACGATGGATGGAATTGCTCAAGGACTTTAACTGTGAGATTCAGTACCAGCCTGGGCGGATGAACTCAGTAGCAGATTCTTTGAGTAGAAAGCCCAAGCCTGCGATGCTTTCGTTTTTGAGTGTCTCGAAAGTCTATGAGCAGTTGCGTACATCTGGTTGGCAATTCCAGCCGGGTGATCAGTACTTCGCGGTTTCTTCGATTCAGGTGGAGCCGCAGATTGTGAATGACATATGAGAACGCAGAGGACTGATCCCTATATCCATGAGTTGAGGATTAAGGCCCAGAATGGTCAGTCTGATGATTTCTCTGTTTCTTCGGATGGATGCCTGAGATTTCGAGGGAGATTAGTGGTTCCAAACCTGATTGATTTGAAGGAGGCCATCATGAATGAAGCGCATTGTAGTCGATAGAAGACGTCGACCGTTAGAGTTTGAGGTTGGCGATCTTGTGTTTCTCAAGATTTCTCCTTTCAAGAGCGTGATGAGATTTCGATTTAAAGGCAAATTAGCTCCCAGATTCGTTGGTCCCTTTGAGATTATCGAGCGGATTGGACAATTGGCTTATAGACTGAGGCTGCCCGAGGAGTTGGCCGCGATGCATGACGTGTTTCATGTGTCAATGTTGAGAAAATATGAGCCGGATCCGTCCCATGTTTTGAGAACTGACGAAGTTGAGCTGGATTCTGCCTTGAGTTATGTTGAATATCCAGTGCAGATTTTGGATAGGAAGGAGAAGCAGCTGAGAAACAAGATAATTCCTTTGGTGATGGTCCAATGGAGCAAGCATGGCCGAGAAGAAGCGACCTGGGAAGTGGAAGAGAAGATGAGACAGGATTGGCCTCCTCTGTTTGAGCATTGATCGTGTGAAATTTCCAGGTAAATTGATGATTTTTGCTTTGAATTTAGGTAATTTTGGTGCTGGTTTGAATGTTTGATTGTTTCTGCCTTGGTTTGTCTTTGATTTCGAGGACGAAATCTCTTAAGGTGGGGAGAATGTGAGGATTGATAAATTCAATTATTAATTAATCGGTTTTTGGTAGGATTAGTTACGGGTTGAGTTGTTGAATTTCTCTAAGTTTTGGATTCAATCGTAGCGAATTTTGGTGCAAAGCTGTTAACAGCACGCTACTTAGCTCGCTGCTGGTGGATTTTGAATCAGCAGAGATGACGTAAGAGTGACGCAATGAGATCTGCTGGTGTGTGTATGCGTCGACTGGATTAGATGTAGTAGGCGCAGCGGCGTCGTTTGATTTAGTGAATCGATGCGTTTTGAGTATTGCGTCTGGAACCAGTAGCGGGAGGAATTGTGTTGCGACTGGGTGACCAGCTGCTGGTAGCGATACTCGCGTGTGTAACGTCGTCGTTTAGATTACTTGATGCATCGTCGTTCTGTGGTACTTTGCGTAACCAGTCGACTGGTGTTTGTTTGAAGAGATTTATACCAGCTCTTGGTCTCATTTCATGCGAAACATGTTGTTTGTTGTTGTATCGCTACGGCGTCGTTTGAGTTAGTTAAACGCCGCGTTTTGGATAGTTGCGACTGGATTGTTGCGTCTGGTTGTTGCGTCTGGTTGTTGCGACTGGTTTGTTGAAGGAAGCATGAGTGCCAGTCGTAAGATTTCTACTGTTCACGTCGACTGGATTAGTGATCAGCAGACGAGAGAATTGAGATATATTAACATAAGTGTTGAGTTACACTTAGAATATTTGGCACCCGATATTCTTATTCTCTTCCTCCTTGGAAACCCTAAACTTGCTACTGTCCTCCGTCACTTGTTACCACCGATTTTTCCGTCGATTCCAGCATTCATTTTCGAATATCTTGGTAGCGTTGAACTCCCCTAGCTTAGCTCTTTTGTTGGCTACCCATTTTAGACTTTGAATTAACGCTGGATTGGAGGCGTGAAGTTGCTAGCGTGAGCTTTTGGATTCAGTTCCCAAGATATTTGGTTGAGCTTTGCCGTGAAGTTTCAAAGGCCGTGAACTTGAGTTAGTTGCTGTCCGTGGCTTGTGAAACCGGTTAAGGTATATTGAAGCATTTGAGGTACGAATCGCTGTTGAGTTGTGCGGAATGGTCCAATGCTATCATCGGAGTGGTGGATCGACGGAGTTGTCGTATCGGAATACCACTAAGCTGTGATGGGCTGACGGCCGGAATATCACAGATTGATGATTACCACTGGCGGACTTGCTGTGTGGTATAGAGACTCGACTGATTGACGTGCCAGTTGACTTACTGGTCTAGCTATCCGATTCTTTGATAGCCCTCATGCATTCATAGCATTGATTTATGGCATGTTGCATGTTTTGCCGTTTGATGGCTCTTCGTACTGAGGCTTGACCTCGTATTTGTTTTCCTGCTTTTGTTGTTTGGGTCTGTGTTACCCATTTACAGGACCATCAGGTAACCAAGCTGGATATAGTGGAGGTTCATCTGGTCGATCCCCGTTTTCCTTGAGTCCCAGTATATTGTATTATGTATTGATCCGGGGGATGTCCCGAGATTCTATGTATTTGGGGATCTGTCTATGAATTGAGATTTGATGTTACCTGCATTGTATAAGTTTGAGATAACTTATATTTTGAGTATGGATATTTTGAATGATGATTTTAAGTTCAGGCCTAAACTATTTCGAAAAAAAAAATTTTAAGCCCTGATTTTAGCTTCCGTATTTATGCGCTTATATTGTGTTAATTGAGAATAATTAGCACGGGGCCTGACAGAGACGAACTCAAGATAGAAGACATCCCGGTAGTGCAAGAGTTCACAGATGTGTTTCCAGATGACTTACCTGGAAAAGTGCCGGACAGAGAAATTGAGTTCGAAATCAACCTAGTGCCAAGGTCGGCACCAATCTCAAAAGCACCATACCGGATGGCACCTGCTGAACTCAAGGAGCTCAAGGACCAACTACAAGAACTGCTAGACAAAAAGCAGATCAGACCCAGTGTGTCACCTTGGGGAGCTCCAGTGTTATTCGTCAAGAAGAAGGATGGAACCATGAGATTGTGTATCGACTACAGAGAGTTGAACAAGATCACAATCAAAAACAAGTATCCTCTTCCAAGGATCGAATACCTCTTTGATCAACTCAAGGGAGCTACAACCTTCTCCAAGTTGGATTTAAGGTCGGGTTATCACCAGCTGAAGATCAAGGCTGAGGATGTTCCGAAAACTGCATTTAGAACAAGATATGGCCATTACAAATTCACGGTGATGCCATTTGGTCTAACCAATGCACCAGCGGCCTTCACGGACCTCATGAACCGTGTTCAAAACGTTCCTCGACAAGTTTGTGGTGGTATTCATAGATGATATACTTGTATATTCATCAAGTGAAGAAGACCACAAGGAACATCTCCGAGTTACTCTCCAGACCCTGCGAGAGAAACAACTATTCGCCAAATTCAAGAAGTGTGAATTCTGGCTGAAGAGTGTGGCATTCTTAGGCCATATAATCTCTGAAGCAGGCGTATCAGTGGATCCAAAGAAGGTAGAAGCCATCGTGGACTGGCCTGCACCTAAGACGGTGACAGAAGTTAGAAGCTTCTTGGGATTGGCCGGCTATTATCGAAAGTTCGTAGAAGGCTTCTCATCCATAGTCTTACCACTCACTAGACTCATCCAGAATAACTCCAAGTTCAACTGGAACGAAGAATGTGAGACAAGCTTCGAGACTCTGAAGACGAAGCTTGCGTCTGCTCCTGTTCTGACGCTGCCTGTAGGAGACAAAAGATTTACCATCTACAGCGATGCATCTAAATAAGGACTAGGGTGTGTACTCATGCAAGATGGCAAAGTAATTGCCTATGCCTCAAGGCAACTGAAGACGCATGAACGCAAATACCCAACCCATGATCTAGAGCTAGCTGCGGTAGTTTTTGCTCTAAAGATCTGGCGACACTATCTCTACGGGAAAAAGTGCAAATTATTCACCGACCATCAAAGACTCAAGTACATATTCACTCAGAAGGAATTGAATTTGAGACAAAGGAGATGGCTGGAGCTGTTAAAAGACTACGATTTAACGATCAACTACCACCCAGGAAAGGCAAATAAGGTAGCCGATGCGTTAAGTCGGAAGAACATGAACAAGGTGATACTATCATCGATCTCAGCTCAACCTTGCCTTAGAGAATTGGTCAAGCTAAAGCAAGATCAAGACCCCAGCTTGATAAGACTGAAAGAACAGATCAAGGAAAGGGAAGCGCCTGATTTCCGAACAGACCAAGATGGGATCCTTTGGATGAACGGACGATTATGTGTACCCGACGTCGATAACCTCCATCAGGAAGTGATGTCTGAAGCACATAAGTCCAAGTTCTCAATCCACCCGGGGAGTACAAAGATTTATAGGGATTTGAAGAAACACTTCTGGTGGAATGGGATGAAAAGAGATGTTGCTGATTTTGTTGCTAGATGCCACGTATGCCAACAAGTCAAGGCAGAACATCAAAGACCTGGAGGATTGTTACAACCACTGGAAATTCCAGAATGGAAGTGAGAAAAAATATCCATGGACTTTGTAGTAGGTCTGCCAAAGACAAGATTAAGCTACGATGGAATTTGGGTAATCGTGGATAGGTTAACAAAGTCCGCGCACTTTCTGCCTGTCCGAATGAACTATGGCTTGGATAAGCTAGCTTCGTTGTACATGGACAACATCGTCAGACTGCATGGAGTTCCGACCAGCATTCTGTCAGATAGGGATCCAAGATTCGTATCTCGTTTCTGGAAGAGCTTCCAAGAAGCCATGGAAAGTAAGGTTGCCGTCAGTACGGCTTACCACCCTCAGACAGATGGCCAAACTGAGAGAACCATCCAGACCCTAGAATACATGCTTCGTACATGAACCTTGGACTTCGATAGTAATTGGAGCGAACATCTACCCCTAATAGAGTTCGCATACAACAATAGCTACCACAGCAGTATCGAAATGGCACCATTTGAAGCCCTCTATTGACGGAAATGCATATCGCCATTGTATTGGGATGAAGTTGGAGAAAAGGCTATCACAGGACCTGAACTCGTCCAAGAGACAGTGAAAAAGGTAGCCATTATAAAGGAGAGACTGAAGGCAGCCCAGGATCGACAGAAAAGCTGGGCAGATTTAAAGAGAAGACCCTTGGCCTTCGAGGTAGCTGAAAAAGTGTATCTCAAGGTTTCTCCAATGAAAGGGGTCCGATTCGATAAGGCCGGAAAGCTAAATCCTCGGTATGTCGGACCATTCGAAATCTTAGAGAGAGTAGGAACACTTGCCTACAGACTGGCCTTACCGCCTAGTATGTCAAGAATCCACAATGTCTTCCATGTCTCTCAACTAAGAAGATATATCTCGGATTCTAGCCACGTTCTTGATGAAGGGCCATTCCTTGTGGAAGGAAATTTGAACCAAGGACTGAGCTATGAAGAAGTCCCAATTCGAATCGTGGACACAAAGGACCAGATTCTTAGACGAAGAACAATCCCGTACGTCAAGGTTCAATGGTCCAACCACACCGAGAGAGAAGCCACATGGGAAATGGAAGAGAAGATGCGCAGTAAATATCCCTACATTTTTCGGTGATCGAGGTAATCAAAGTTTCGAGGACGAAACTTCTTTTAAGGAGGGAGGGATGTGAAAACCCAGAAAAAAAAATCGGGTCGGTCAAACAGAATTGTTCTGGTCAAACAAATTTGTCTCGGTCAAACATATTTGTTCGGGTCAAACAGATTTGTTCTGGTCAAACAGAAACCTTCTGGTCAATAGATTTCGTCACTTGCTGCCAACATATTTCGTCACTTTCTGCCAACAGATTTCGTCACTTGCTGCCAACAGATTTTGTCACTATCTGCCAACAGATTTCGTCACTTGCTTCCAACAGATTTCGTCACTTGCTGCCAACAGATTTCGTCACTATCTGCCAACAGATTTCGTCACTATCTGCCAACAGATTTCGTCACTTGCTGCCAACAGATTTCTCCTGGTCAAACAGATTTTCTCCTTGTCAAACAGATTCCTCCTGGTCAAACAGATACCTCCTGGTCAAACAGATTTGGTAAGGAAAAAAACTCAACTTTTGCCCACGAATTCCAGCAGTTTATTCATGCGAATAGAGCAAATTTTGCAATATTAACTGCCAAATTAGAGGGATTAATGGCCAATTAAGAGACCCAAATCAATGCCTACATCAATAATTTTGTAACAGCCATTTTAAGGGCCATTAAACCTGGGATTTAAATTCTGAAACGGCAGACTTTTTACCTCCTCCCACAACACCTATAAATACACGACTGTAGCCTCATAATTTTTCACACACTTTTAAAACTCCTCAGTAAGAAAAGCAGCAATTCCTCGCACAAAAATCCTGCAGAAAATTCAGTCAGACTTCGTAGTTGAAGACCTACACAACTCCAGCAGATTTCGCACCTTGCACCACCCAAACTCCAGATTTCATTCAAATTTCAGAATTGGTAAGTGGGCTTTTGCTAAGTAATATATTTGATTGATATTATATGTCAGGCCTCGTGTTCACAACAGACAAACACATGCGGAAGCTATCAAAAAGTGGGTAAAATTTTCGCTTTTAGGCCTGACGGTTTAAAACATATAATTTAAAATAGAGCAATACTCAAAATAAGTTCCCAGCTTACTAAACCAACAAAAGCAAGTATAGCATCAATACAAATAAACGTGTATCAGACTCCACATCAGAATACAACAACGAAGCACATGGCATCTCCCCGGCTACTAAACTGATACATACATATATGCTATACGCTACTGGGACACTCAACACCCTCCTGGGGCACCGCCAGCTAGGTTAGCTCATCGACCAGCTGTATGACCTGGACAACACAACAGGCAACAAACAAACCAAGCCCCAGAGGGACATGGGGTCAAACCCCAGTACGGAGAGCAAATAAACAGCAAAGATACGGCATAAATAAAATGCAAATGCTATGCATGAGACACTGGGTAACAACTGGAGGCTACAACCAACAAGGGAGCCAAAGAACTCGAGGCATAGCTCAAACAAATCTGCAATGGATAGGTGGCCACTGTGAGTGTAGGACATGTGGGAGTAACCCACTCACCCCTACTCGCTCACCAATACCAGGTGCATCAATCACTCAACCTGTTGTTGCCCAACCTATGAACTGTGGTAGTTAGCCACTCGGCGCATAGGGGCTAACACATCCCAGCAGGGAGATGAGAGTGCGGTATTGCCGCTTTCCCTCGCTACCTGGTAAGAAATCAACAACAATACAACAAGGCACAACTTCCGAATCACAAGGTATGATACAACTGAGATATGAAATGCAAGAGATGCAAATGCGTGTATGCATATAACAACAAACAGCCATACACGAACAACAACCAGCCATCACTGCATTTACTCATGCCAACCTCACGATGTAACAAGCTCGAATCCGTACCTTAATTCTGCTAAACGCTCACCACAACAAGGCCCGTAAGATCTGATGGAAGCCTGCAA
The DNA here is from genome assembly GCA_001598015.1 of Dorcoceras hygrometricum. Taxonomy (NCBI): domain Eukaryota; kingdom Viridiplantae; phylum Streptophyta; class Magnoliopsida; order Lamiales; family Gesneriaceae; genus Dorcoceras; species Dorcoceras hygrometricum. The sequence goes on from KV018559.1 coordinate 361,402, forward strand.
AACCCACGGCATTTCACAATAAAACTCACGGCCAACCACTAAAGCTCACGGCTGGAAATTCATACACAGTCCAGCCCTCAATCCTACCCAAACAACTAACTAGGAAGCTTAAAACAAGGCTAGGAGCAAGATTCAACAACTAAACCAAAAGGCTACCTGCACCCGTACGAAATGCACGCACACACAGAGCTTCGTGCTTTTGCTCCAGCTAATTATAGCCTCCAAAATGGGTATGAGATGATAGAGCTTTCCAATAGGAGTCCAACGCTACCTCGAACGTGAAAAACGGTGGCCGGAATCGACGGGAATCTACCGGAGAAGCTCACGGTGAATAGTGCCAAGGGTTTGAAGAACAGAGAACGAGGTTGGGAGATAAAATGCTAAGTATGGGATCTGGTGAATTGAAACGAAGCCAACGCTTCTAATAAATAGGCGCGAGAGATCTGTTAAATTATTCCACCGACAGAAACAGCTTTCTCCACCAACCAAAACATGCGCTACCTTGCAATAAGCCACGGTGAAATCTGTTTTGTTCAATCCATGAACGCTGAAATCTGGAAATGCTAACACTTGCGCGTTACCACAAAACGACGACGTAGCGGAGAAGTCTGGACCAAAATTGTTAAACGCTAACGTTGCCTCAAACAAAAAATCTCATCCCACGCGACCAGATCTCTCACGCTAGCTCAAAACGGCGTCGCACCACTTAAACTAAACGGCGTCGCGTTGCACTAACCATAAAACACACGGGACAGATCTCTCCTCACACAAGCAGACCTCACGCAAGCGCTAAACCAGATCTCTCCTACACAGTGCGTCCATATCTCACAAAAACGACAGCGTTTCGATCCTTAACCAAAACACGCTAGAACCAGATCTCTACACCTTAGCGCAAAACAGATCTCATGAAACGACGGCGTATCAAGCAAAACGCGCCACAACGCTAAGCGCCCAGATTTCACAAACTTCGAACAGATCTCTCAAACCAGCAACACTTACGTCATCAACACAACATTAACACACAATGCTTACGTCATCAAATCCGCTACCAGATTTCACCAAAATTTCGAAAATATCAAAATTTCCAGAATTGTTCCAAATGTGATTCGTCCAGATCTCACAAAAACGACAGCGTTACGATCCTTAACCAAAACACGCTAGAACCAGATCTCTCCACCTTAGCGCAAAACAGATCTCATGAAACGACGGCGTATCAAGCAAAACGCGCCACAACGCTAAGCGCCCAGATTTCACAAACTTCAAACAGATCTCTCAAACCCGAACAGATCTCTCAAACCATCAACGCTTACGTCATCAAATCCGCTACCAGATTTCATTCGAAAATATCAAAATTTCCAGAATTGTTCCAAATGTGATTTCCGACCCGAAAATGCAACCCAAACATTCAAAATGAAATCTGAATCACCAGAAATCACTAAAACCCAAATAATTCAACAATTAATCCTTAATACAATTTCCAGGTCTCACATTATATATATTATTCTTGTTAAAGTTTCAGTTTTGAACTTACTATTCGAGCACTATTCCAATTCAGATTTCTGCTTCAAACTCTGTTTTTGCACTGATTTTACTGTCGTAATATGGGTCTACGGAATATTCCGCACTCTGGGTTACTTGGTGTAACCACATGGCCTCGACCCCTTAGAGGAGTAAAAATTAGGGACTGATCAGTAAACCATAGACATGAAGTAATTATCAGTGCTAGCCATTCTGTTCTGTTATGCTCTGTTCCGAAATTCTGTTTATATGTATATGTATATATTGTTTGCTCGAACGGTATCCCTCACCTGCTGAGTGTTTCCCCAAACACTCACCCCTACTTCTCCACCCAGATAAGAACGAAGAGCAGGTAGAAGAATCGGAGCAAGAACAGTTCTGGGGCTGGTGAAGATTCATTTTTATGTCAATGTAATTTAATTTTTTTGTTCGCTTCCGCACTCTGTTATTCAGACTTCATTTTTTAGATGTAAAAACAATATTATTTCGGTTATGTAATAGATTGGTTTGAGCTATGCTATGAGGCTTAAATATTTACAATTTTATAAATTGTGTAATACTGCCGATGTCATGAGTCTCGGTTTCGGGGCGTGACACTACTGATCTTTCAGAACAATCTATCCTAGGATAAGCTTTTGGGGCAACAAATCTTGGCATTCCTTCGAAAGAGTTTCATCATATAGAGGATCCTGGATCAAATCATGAATCGATTGACCAACCGGATCAAGATCTGTTGAGACAGAGAGAGCTCCGATGAAGACAGCAGATCGGTGTAATGCCCGAGATTATTATGTAGTGATTAAGTAAATTTGAATTTCTGGACGTTAGGTTTTGATGAAGTCTGGTTGAGGATTCTCGGATTTCTTTTGGAAATGTTATGTTTCGAATTGAACTTCTTCCAGGTGAAATCTGGTTGAGATTCGAAGTTGAATTAATGAATTTCGGGAGGAATCTGTTTTCCAAGTGGTTTAGAAGAGAAACGCTGCCGTTTTGGTGAAGTCTGGTGAGTTGCATAAGTTATCGCGACCATATGATGAAACGTAGTCGTTTTGGGCAAAGCTGGTAGAATCTTACCAGTCGTTGCTAACACAGGTATAATACGTTGTCGTTTTACGAAGACCAGTAGTAGCGCTATTGTGCGAAGTCTGGTATAGCGGAATCCAGACGTCACCGCCAGTCAACTCTACTGTAGCTTGCAGCTGGTTTTGCGAGAGAGTTAGCGACCGGATTTGATGACGTCAGCTATGCGACGTTGTTTGAATTAGTTGGAACGCAGCGTTTTGATGCAACGTCTGGTTGTCCAGCGTTTGGGATTTGAGAACCAGTCGTTGGCTTGTGAAGCAGCGACCAGTCGAGGGATTTGAAACCAGTCGATGGTTTGTTGTATCTGCTGGTTTAACCAGTCGTGGGAGCAACGCGACGTCGTTTTGATTTATGAAAGAGGAACCATAATACGACACGGTTTGAATTAGTTAGCGGGACCAGTCGATGAAGTATTTTAGTGTGACCAGCTGTTGAGTTCTTTCAGTAGAGAGCTGGAACCAGCCGTTAGTGTGTTGCGACGTCGTTTAGATTAATTATTACGGCGTCGTTTTGATGTTAAAGAAACGCAACGTCTGAGTATTATTGCGACTGAGTATTTCAGCAGCTGGTTATCCAGAACAACAACTGATGAAGTCTGAATAACAGTTGGGAAATCTGGTTAACGATATATATTGTTGCAACGATCTGTTTTGAAGCGGTGTGAGTATATCCTATTTTGGTATTTAACTACTCAGCATGACACGTGGAATTCATACAGATTACGTTGGAAATTCCACAGAAAACAGAGATCGTTGTTATAAATAAGATTGAATTCGAAATCCTTGAAACTTTGGCTACAGACTTCAGGATTTGATTCTGTGAAGTTACTAGGAACGATAAAGTGAAAGAGATATCTGAAGAATTCGAACAGAGAGTAACGAAGGTATAATTTAACAGTGAGAGTCAGGGATTAGATTACTCAAGAATGAGATTTCTTGAGTTATTCCGATGAAATCACATATTTTTTAATTACTGTTCTTGATTTAGAACTTGATTTATTTGTGTCGATCCATCACAGGTAGTGGATCTTTTATATTTGCATGATATTGCATAACACGAAGAGAATATGAGTTGATTCTAATGCCCAGGACTGAGATGACCTGATTTTCGAAGTTGGAGTTAACTTCGATAGATGGATATCCATGTCAAGATCGGATACGAATCTTGATGGCGTTGATGTGAAATGGAATCAGTTCTGAGATGAAGAATTGAGATAGATTCATTGCATTGCATTTTAGAATTGATACATGTTGATATACCTTTATTCATTCTATTGCATATACCTGTTGATTATACTGAGATTGTTTCTCACCGGAGTTTATCCGGATGTTATCCTGTTTTGTATATGGGCATGACAACAGGTAGAAGAGAGCTGAATTGATTGGGGCAAGGGTAGTGAGAGCTGGCTACCTAAATGAAGGGCAACAAATAAGAAGAACTTCTAGAGATCTACTGCTAGCATAGTCTTGAAATAGTTAGCGTTAGTGTTTGATGAAATTTGGTTTTGTGACTACTAGTCAGATCTTGTATTGATAAATATAACATGCAAATACCGTTGTACTGTTTGTTCTGTTTATAAATAAACAGTTTTTGGAACACACATATAATTCTGTTCTGTTACCAATGATCAGCTTTTGGGGACCAACTTTAAAAAAAAATTGTTACCAGATTTCACTACTTAAACTCGTTGGTTTAATTAAACACTAATCTAAACGCCCATAAGATGAGATTAGAAGAATAATTGTGAGCAGAGAGCCTCACAATCAGCATGCTCTTGATTGTACACAGTGGATGAGGACTAAATCAGCTCTGAAGCATCAGGATCAAACTGAGAGCGATGAGCAGTAGGCTCCAGATTCGAGCAGTGAGCATCAGGATTAGGCTGTGAGTCATGAGCATGAGAAGTAGGAACCAGATATTGATGAAAATAGTCCAAGTGAAGATAAGGATGTATCCAGGTCTAAGGACATCATTCTTGAGATGTTTCTATCAAGGATTCCTCATAATCCAAGTACCCCGCCCGATCCAACCAATGAATCTATTCAGGAAGTTCAGCGCTTATCTGATATAGTTGAGTCAATCAAGGCAGCAGTAACCAGTCTGCATGTAGGTCAGCTCTCTTTGCAAGCTGATTTTCAAAGGTTTAAAAATACAATAATAGAGATGGATGGTTTACTGTAATAATTTAGAAGAACTCCGTACTCACTAATATCATAAACAAGATTGGAGGAAACAAAAAGGAACTTGCTGATGAGGTAGCTACACTCAGCTCTCAGATTACTGAAGTTATGGAGTTCTTAAAGAATAATGGTGGTGCCAAAAAGGAGGAAAGTCAAGAGGAATAGATAGGAATAGATAAAATAATTTTCATCAATATAAAGTCTTGGAGTGCCTTTGTCCCTCACATATTTTGCAAAGCTCCATAGGAGGTAAGAGTTAGAGAATAGCTGGAAATATTGTACAATAGATATATGTGATCCTTGGCTTATCATCATAGTAATTTAGATCTCATTTAGAAAATTGGATTTGTAATCACCAAAAAAGAGAAAATTGTTAAGTATAAAATTTTAACTTTTTGGTGATAACAAAATCATCTCAGAGATAAGTTGATCGGATCAGGTCGAATCTATCAGCGTGTATTATTAGATCGGATCAGAGTGTAGCTGAGTAAGGATAACTAAGTTCTATATAAGAGCTTAGATCGGTTCAGAATAGATCAAGCCTACAGAACTTCAGCTCAGATAGATGAGAAGTGTAGATAATATCAGCTTGGATGTTCGGTACATATTGGAACATAACATATCAGAGAGCAGATCAGATTAGAGCTTCATTCAGTTTTTAGATTAGGGCAGAATTCGAGGTATTGATTTTTGAAGAACTGTTATAGTAATTGAACTACTTTTTGGATGCCATCAGAATGTGTTGAGGTGGTATAGTATGAGGATTGCTTATTTTGAGCAAAAAAAAGTTCATTTAATGAAGTATTATGGAGCAAAGTACGATAATTAAATGCACATTTATTACTTGAAAACAATAGTACAAGGATTCATCAACTGAGTCTACTGATAACATTTATTTATCGTTTATATTTGAAGACTATATAAGGCGCAGGTATTGAAGATCAATAGGATGATTCTTTTACATGAACAAACGTCATTTGAAATCTCTCAAAATATACAGAAGATCGTATACTTGTTATTCTTTGTACTCATTTCAGCTTAGATCTGAAAAGAGAGTTTGGATATTCTTATCGTTATTTCATTATAATTCTTTCAAACACTTTGTAAATAACAGCGTATGTGCTGTTGAAGTGATACTAGGAGTTCAGATCGGGTGCTGCCTGATTGACTAGTTTAGGATACTATGTGTTAACACCCAGAAATTCGTAAATCCAAATATTAATTTCAAAGTTTCAATTATGATTTTAGCATTTAATCAACTTTCGTCTATGTTGATTTTTTTGAGCATAGTTCATGGAGCTATCTGGGTGAACAAAGCAAGCACGGTTCATCTCTAAGCTGATTTTTGAATAATCTAGGGTCCAGGATTTTTCTTTTGAACACAGAGTAGCACTTTTAAATGATGGTATCACTTTAAAATAATAGTATTTTTTAATCAAAATATCGTTGAGTTTTCATATAAATACATGCAAAAGCATTTTTTCATCATCATTCACAATACTTCACGTAGAGAAAAAACTTTAGAGAAGCGGTGCTGTGTGAGAATGGAAACCGACCAAAGTTTCAGAGTTTTGAAAGGTGACTGATTGTGCTTGTTGGTTGTTCAAAGCCGGATAAATATCTTTCAATCGTTGTTCGTTGTTAAGGCAGGTAAAATTTTGTTTCTTGCTGCATCATGGAAAACATATATTGATTCTTCTAGCATGTTGAGTCTATTTCTCAAGGTTTGAAAAAGGTTTTGAAGTTTTTCAAACAAAGAGATTATTTTAAAAGAGAATAGTTTGCTGAAGTTTTGTTTACAGAGATGTTTGTTAGAAATTGTTTTTATGAAGTTCAAGTTACTTTTCTTTCAAAAAATTTCTGGAATGTACAAAAACAGCTTCAAAGTAAAGTTCTCTGGATGTTTCCAATGAATATGTAATGCTGGATGGCTAAGGATGAGGTTTCGAGCTGATAAGCAAATCTTTCCTGAACTCCGTTCTGATTTGATAAGCTGAGCTGGTCTCTCAAGGACTTCTCCGAGCTAATATCAGTACCATGTAGTTATTCTAATCTGAATTGATTCCTTTGTTTTATTTTGATTTGAACTTCAATAATTGATAATCCTAAGATGATTTCGGTTCATGGTATAATTCCTGTTCTGACTCAGTTTACTATTGCGATCTGCTATTTCCCTGAACTGATCTGAACCCGCGATCCCAGTCAGTTCAATTGTTCTGGACTGGTATGAATAGTTTTAATGTGTGTTCTAAGCTGATCCAAAACTCTTGTTTTGAATTCTATGATAAGATGGTCTAAGATTACGATTGTTTTATATTCTGAGCTAGCCTAAGTTCGCGATCTGTTTGATACTCTGAGCTGATCTTGTAACGACCCTCATTTTCTTTGTGGAATAATTACAAGTTTTGGGGTTCCATTGAAAGACGTACAAATTTCAATCATCGAAATACTTGGTCGCTACTAAATTTTTCTGGTCTTGAAGGCGAATAATAAACTTTCGCAATCATGAATGAGAAATCTGAAATAACGAAACAAAGGGTACGGAAATAGTGAAATCTGATAGTTGAATTTAAATTGCTACATCTCGTAGTGTGATAACGTCTAGGACAGATTCCTACAATCATAACTAACTTAGGAATCTGTTTTGATACAAAATAACAGCAAAACATTCTGTACGGTACAAAAGTGTTCCAAACGAAACTATGAAATCTGGAACAGAAAGAAATGGCGAAGCCTGGTGTCCACGATAAACACATTCCTTCCTTTCTGTTCATCTCTCTCCAGCTCCCTACTGTGCATTACCTGCACTCAATGAAAACTAGTGAGCCAAAGGCCCAGTAGGTAAAATCTGATAATAACAAGAGTAAGAATACAATTGTTCGTGAACTGATACATACTGGAGTCTGAATTTTTGAATCACGCTTATGAATAAACAAGCGTAAAACATAAAACATAATTCAATTCTAAACATTTTCGTTAAACATTTCTACAGAGCTGTGATTAAAATCACACTTATGCTCTTCATTCATTTTCTGGAAAATTATGACAACACTGTAAACATTTGGTCCAATTCGTTTGATCAAACTCCTGATATCAGTCATAGCTTATAATTTAAGGGGTATATAGATCTGTCAATCTATAATCCTGATCCTTCCTTGGTTTTTGAAGGGGTATAAAGTCCGTCGACCGTAATCCTAATCCTTTCTGGGGACCCTTTAGTTGTCATAACTTAAAACATTTTGACTGTTTTAGCAAAGAAATGCACCTGACTGAATTCATGAAAGCAATGCATCTGACTGAATATGCATCTTCTGAATTTATGAAAGCAATGCATCTGCTGAATATGCATCTGCTGAATTTATGCATCTGCTGAATATGCATCTGCTGAATTTATGAAAGCAATGCATCTGCTGAATATGCATCTGCTGAATTTATTAAAGTAATGCACCTGCTGAATATGCATCTGCTGAATTTACAAACTATCAACTGATGAAAAACTATCAGCTGATGAACAAACTGTCAGCTGATGAACAAACTGTCATATGTAGAACTTACGAAGATGAAAACTGAATAAAAGCTCTCAAATCTTGTTCAATTGAATCGAATAATCTTTTGAACTGAAGCTGAAATGAATAAGAAATTAAATTCTTAAATTTCGTTATCTGTTGAAGAAAACGAAGAATGAACAGTAACCAGCTGCAATGAACAGTACTCGGAAACAAATAAAGCAACTGCTGAAATATCAAAATGGAATACATCTGCTGGTGAACAGTGCATCTGCTGAATGTTACGAAGACAACGCAACTGATGAATTCTAACAAAGGAATGCAGCTGCTGAATTAGTTCAATAGGAATGCACCTGCTGGTGTTAACAAAGAAATACACCTGCTTGTTTTAGCAAAAGAAATGCACCTGCTGAATTCATGAAAGCAATGCATCTGCTGAATATGCATCTTCTGAATTTATGAAAGCAATGCATCTGCTGAATATGCATCTGCTGAATTTATGAAAGGTATTCAAGAATCGAATTATAATAGCAATGTAATCCCTCAATCTCATATCTTTCTAATTGTGTACTTCTAAAAGATCTGGTCGTTACATTCTACCCCCCTTAAAAGAATTTCGTCCCCGAAATTCACTTACTTGAAGAAATCTGGGTAACTTTGCTGCATATCAGATTCCACTTCCCACGTTGCTTCCCTTTCTAAATGATTTGTCCACTGCATTTGTATCATTGGGATAGATCTGTTTCTTAACTTACGATTTTCTTTAGCTTAAAATCTTTTCTGGAGTTTCTTCGTAAGTCAAGTCTGGTTCTAATTGCACTGGTTCATGTCTGAGCACATGCGAAGGATTCGCAATGTATTTTCTAAGTGTTGATACATGGAACACGTTGTGGACAGAGGACATTTGTGGAGGTAGCGCTAAACGATAAGCTAATGATCCAACTCGTTCTAAGATCTGAAATGGTCCAACGTACCTGGGACTTAACTTCCCTTTCTTTCCAAATCTCAAAACACCTTTCATTGGTGAAATTCTGAGGAACACGTGATCTCCTTCCTCAAAATTCAGATCTCTGCGATGAATGTCTGCATAACTCTTCTGCCTACTTTGAGCAGTATTCATTATTTCACGTATTTTTTTAATTGCTTCTGATGTATGTTCTATAATATCAGGGCCTATCTCATTTCTTTCACCTACTGTTGGGGATCCGGATCCGCCCCCCGGTGAGGCAGCGGAAGAACAGTAAATATACAGCTGGGAGACGATCAATACGAAAAATTCAAAACAAACTACGACATTCATAGGATGTTTAGGCAATTACCTTGCTGGCACTTGTGCCTGGCTCCAACCGTAGTTACAATAACGTCGGCTCTTCTCGATAGATTGCGGTAGAAATCTCCAATCCGGTTCACGACCAGAAACGAGACTCCTTCGTCAGCCTGCACTAGAAGGACTGACGAGATCAGCACGAACGGATTCTCCTCGTCGAATTGGCCGGAAACAATT
>KV018561.1:5897-24254 GCA_001598015.1 Dorcoceras hygrometricum
AAGGATGGAAGCATGCGTCTGTGTATAGATTATAGAGAATTGAATAAGTTAACAGTTAGAAATAAATATCCTCTCCCTAGGAAAGATGACTTATTCGATCAACTACGAGGAGCTGCTGTATTTTCGAAGATCGACCTTAGATCTGGATATCACCAGCTTCGAGTTAAAGATGCAGACGTATACAAGACAGCCTTTAGAACACGCTATGGCATTATGAATTTTTAGTTATGCCATTTGGGTTAACTAATGCGCCATCTGTGTTTATGGATTTAATGAATAGGGTATTTCAACCTTTTCTAGACAGATTTGTAATCGTATTTATAGATGACATTCTTATTTACTCTTCGAACAGATTTGAGCACGGAGACCATCTTAGAGTAATTTTGCAGATTTTGAGGACTACGCAATTGTTTGCTAAGTTTAGTAAATGTGAATTCTGGATTGAAAAGGTTGTATTTCTTGGTCATATTATTTCCAAGAATGGGATAGAAGTAGATCCCTCCAAAGTAGAAGCTGTTCGAGAATGTCCTGTACCTAAGAGCGTAACAGAGGTTCGTAGTTTCTTAGGTCTTGCAGGATATTACCGAATATTTATAGAGGGATTTTCTAAGATAGCTGTCCCTTTAACGTCATTGACCAAGAAGAATGTTAAGTACGATTGGTCCCCAGAATGCCAGTTCAGTTTTGAGACGTTAAAACAATCATTGATAGAAGCCCCTATTACGTTGCCATCAGAAAAAGGGAACTTCACGATTTATACAGATGCATCGAAGACAGGAGTAGGTGCTGTTTTGATGCAAGACAAGAAGGTAATTGCTTATGCTTCCAGACAGCTGGAGATTCACGAGAAGAATTATCCTACGCATGACCTAGAATTAGCAGCAGTGGTTTTCGCATTAAAGATTTGGAGACATTATCTTTATGGAGAAAAATGCAAAATCTTTACATATCACAAAAGCCTCAAGTATTTCTTTACCCATAAAGAGCTTAACGTGAGACAAAGAAGATGGCTCGAACTGAGTAAAGATTATGATTGTGTGATTAGTTACCACTCAGGTAAAGCCAAGTAGTAGCTGATGCATTAAGTAGAAGAAATGTGGGTTTAGCTCAGATCTCAGTTCAGATTCCATTAGAGAGAGAGATCAACAGATTTGAACTGGGAATAATTATGAAAGAGAATGCTGCTAAGTTATCTGTTCTTACAATCCATCCTACTTTGAAAGATCGGATTAGAGATGGTCAAGCAAGGGATGATCAATTACAGAAGTGGAAGAAACAAGATTAAGACAGAAGAGGAAATCTATATACGACAGAAGAGCCATAAAGAAATGCGAATAACATATATAAAGATTGTCATATACAAGAGTCAATAAAACCCACACACCACAAGTTGGCTAGTTGGGCATCTACTCTAACATTTATCAGTGCAACCAGAATTAGTAGAAGTAGTATATCGTGTTCAGATTCCTTCGGGAGAAAGTATAGTGACCAATCATATTATTCGCAACATAGATCTTAAGCTACAGGGGAATATTGTCTACGCGGATTTGATAGTATTTACGATGCTTGAGTTTGATTTGATATTGGAAATAGATTGGTTAACTAAGTATGGAAATATTATAGATTTTAGGCAGAGAATGGTTAAGATTAAAATACTCAGTGGGATTTCATTTTGGTTCAGGGCTGACAGATTTGACAGTACTCCTAAGATATATCAGCTTTGAAATCCCAAAGTTATTTAAGAAACGGATGTCAAGGATTTTTAGTGAGTGCTTTATCGATAGAACCAGATAAGAAGGTTATGTTAGGAAGATGTAGAAGTAATGAACGAATTTCCAGACGTCTTTCCAGAAGATATCTCAGGTCTGCCCACAGATCGGGAATTAGAATTTTCTATCGATTTAGTGCCCGAAGCTGCTCCAATTTTCCAAGCCTCCTTTCAGACTTGCCCCTAAGGAAATGAAAGAGTTAAAGGAACAGTTCCAAGATTTATTGGATAAAGGTTTCATCAGACTAGTACATCGCTGTGGGGAGCTCCGGTGTTATTCGTTAACAAGAAGGATGGAAGCATGCGTCTGTGTATAGATTATAGAGAATTGAATAAGTTAACAGTTAGAAATAAATATCCTCTCCCTAGGAAAGATGACTTATTCGATCAACTACGAGGAGCTGCTGTATTTTCGAAGATCGACCTTAGATCTGGATATCACCAGCTTCGAGTTAAAGATGCAGACGTATACAAGACAGCCTTTAGAACACGCTATGGCATTATGAATTTTTAGTTATGCCATTTGGGTTAACTAATGCGCCATCTGTGTTTATGGATTTAATGAATAGGGTATTTCAACCTTTTCTAGACAGATTTGTAATCGTATTTATAGATGACATTCTTATTTACTCTTCGAACAGATTTGAGCACGGAGACCATCTTAGAGTAATTTTGCAGATTTTGAGGACTACGCAATTGTTTGCTAAGTTTAGTAAATGTGAATTCTGGATTGAAAAGGTTGTATTTCTTGGTCATATTATTTCCAAGAATGGGATAGAAGTAGATCCCTCCAAAGTAGAAGCTGTTCGAGAATGTCCTGTACCTAAGAGCGTAACAGAGGTTCGTAGTTTCTTAGGTCTTGCAGGATATTACCGAATATTTATAGAGGGATTTTCTAAGATAGCTGTCCCTTTAACGTCATTGACCAAGAAGAATGCTAAGTACGATTGGTCCCCAGAATGCCAGTTCAGTTTTGAGACGTTAAAACAATCATTGATAGAAGCCCCTATTACGTTGCCATCAGAAAAAGGGAACTTCACGATTTATACAGATGCATCGAAGACAGGAGTAGGTGCTGTTTTGATGCAAGACAAGAAGGTAATTGCTTATGCTTCCAGACAGCTGGAGATTCACGAGAGGATTAGAGATGGTCAAGCAAGGGATGATCAATTACAGAAGTGGAAGAAACAAGATTAAGACAGAAGAAGGAAATCTATATACGACAGAAGAGGGAACGTGAAATACCAGAATAGGTTATGGGTACCGCGAACAGATGATTTGCGCAAAGAGATTATGGATGAAGCCCATACCACTCCGTATTCGATTCACCTAGGAGGAAAAAAGATGTACAAAGATTTGCAACGTCTGTTTTGGTGGCCAGGTATGAAACGAGATATCTCCAGTTTCGTTTCAGAATGTTTAACATGCCAGCAAGTTAAATCAGAGCATCAGAGACTAGCTGGGATGTTAAAACCTCTCCCTTTACCTGTATAGAAATGGGATAACATACCGATGGATTTCGTAGTGGGTTTACCAAGAACACTCCATGGATTTAATGCTGTTTGGGTTATCATTGATAGATTAACCAAGTCAGCACACTTTTTGCCAGTTAAGACGACGTATGATCTGAATAGATATGCTGACTTGTATGTTAAGTAAATAGTAAGACTCCATGGAATTCCAAGTTCAATAGTATCAGATCGAGATCCTAGATTTACTTCGATGTTCTGGAAAAGCCTACATAAAGCTTTGGGAACTAAGTTAACCTTCAATACAGCGTTCCATCCGCAAACAGATGGACAATCAGAAAAACATCATGCATGTGTTCTCGACTTTGCAGACAGCTGGGATTCTAAATTGCCTTTATTTGAGTTCACATATAATAACAGTTATCAGGCTTCAATAGAAATGGCTCCATACGAAGCACCGTATGGTAGAAAATGTAGATCACTGATACATTGGGATGATGTAGGTCAAAGAACAGAGATAGGACCTGATATTATAGAACAAACTGCTGAAGTCATCAAAAGAATACGTGATCGAATGAAGATGGCATAGAATAGACAAAAGAGCTATGCAGATAGCCATCGTCGGGATCTGAATTTCGAAGTAGGAGATCATGTATTTTTTAAGTTAGAACCTATGAAGGGTGTAATGATATTTGGACAAAAAGGAAAGCCGAGTCCTAGATTTATTGGACCATTTCAGATTTTGGAGAAGATCGGGACTTTAGCTTATTGTCTAGCGCTACCTCCACAGATGTTAGTTGTGCATAATGCGTTTCACATATCAGCTTTGAGGAAATATATTGAGAATTATTCGCATGTGATTAGACATGAGCCTATCCAACTACCGCCAGATCTGACTTATGAAGAAGTTCCAGAGAAGATTCTTTTAAGATAAAATCGTAATTCAAGAAATAGGACTATCCCTATGATCAAGATTCAGTGGGTGAACCACTCAGAGGGAGAAGCAACGTGGGAAGTCGAATCTGTTATGCAACGAAGCTACCCAGATCTGTTTAAGTAAGTAATTTCGGGGACGAAATTCTTTTAAGGAGGGTAGAATTGTAACGCCCAGATATTTTTATGGCCACAATTATGAACGTTATAGACATGATAGATTAAATTGAAATGCTATTTATACAACTTTCACTTCGGGTTGAGTTTCCAGATTTGAGTATGTGATAATCAGCTCTCATCTTAGTTGAGTTGGTTTTCAGATTTGAGACGCAAATGCAGGAGCTGTCCGATCGATCCATACGAGCCGATTTAATCCTTCTTTTTAAACAAAATAGTTTGGTTTATATCATCAAATTTCGTTTAAAATCTGAGTAGTACTTTTAAAAGATTTTAGCATATTGATAAAACGTGTTTCTTCCTTAGGAATTTGAAATCATATATATAGTATGTTAGCCACATCATGCATCATTATTTACCAACAAAAAACTTTTCAAAGCGGTGCTCTCTGTTGAAGAAATCGAGCAAAGTTTTGAAGCTTTTCAAAGGAGACGATCGGTTGGTACGTGATTTAGGCCAGATTTCTTCTGTAATTGATTCGCAGTATTCAGGCAAGTAAACACTGTTTCTTGAGTTTTGTAAGAATTTCTTTGAAGTAGCTTACAATTAGCTTATTCGATTGTTTTCCAGAAATTTCTTGAGATCATTTAATTTCTTCAGACAAAGGAAACCTTCGTTGTTCATGTTCGTTCTAATGATTAAGTCTGATATCTGGTTGTTTTAACCAAATCTGATTTTATATTAATATTGATTCTGAGTCAGCGTTCAGCTTCGAAGTCACTTTAAGTTCAGATCTGAATTCTTGTTCCAAATCTGAATTTGATCAACACTGCTATGTTGATTATTTCACATCTGAGTTGACTACGGTTGGCCATTGACATCTGAACGACTTAATTGTGTTGACTTTTCCAAATCTGATATGACCATTCGTCAAGACGCTTACGAACGATTCAGTTTTCGTATTTTAATTGTTCAAATCTGCTTCGACAGATAAAGAATTTCCAGATTTAAATCCCTTATTCTTTTTAGCTTCAATTCGAAAGATTAATTCGATTCATTCGAACATATTAGAGTACTTTAATTCAGTTTTCATCTTCGCAAGAATCACAGAGAATTCTCAAAGTGTTCCCGAACATCATCAGAGAATGTAAAACCAGTAAACCGTACTTGAAGGAAAAGAAAAACAGTTTTTCAGAAAGAAAAGAAAGATCAGAAAGAAGGAATGTTTTACAGAAAAGTTTTATAGAATGTTTTAACAGATTATGGCTTAGATAACAGACGGTCACATGGGAAGGGTGAGGATGCTGGCTGACGAACCAGTGTGCCCCTTTCAAATACGGAAGGAACTAAGATATGGTTGACGAACTGTATACCCTTTATATGCGATAGATGGGTTTTGTACTCAGCTCTCTAACACAGATACAGAATTTGATCAAACCACATGACCTTATGTACAGGTGTCTAGCCATAATTCCCAGAAAAATAAAGAAAAGAGCTAAGTGTGATTTTAATCACAAGGCTTTAAACAAAATGATTTAGAACATGTGTATGTTTATGCTTTCATATCATTTCACATTTGACAGTTCATCGTATTTAGCTTATTTATCTTTAAGCTATTCAGATTCAGATTCCAGTTAAAGTATCAGATATCGTTTGCTTGTATTGCATGATTTCCATAGTCCAGATTTACCTGTTGAGCCCCTAGGCTCACTAGTTTTCTTGAGTGCAGGTAATTAGCAATGAGGAGCTGGATGGTGGAGAGAGTGTTTATCGTGGACATCAGTCTCCATTGTTCTTTTTATTACATATTTTGTTGTACGAAACTCTAGTTACAGTTATTGTATTATGACAGATTTCTAATCCCTTGTTTTAATTGAAAATCTGAACCAGGTTTATATGCCATTGTTATTTACTGTTTCGCTTAGTTATGATACGGATCTGTATTTAGTTCCGCATATTGTTATTGTCCAGACCTGTTTCTCCGTAAACGCACAAGGTTCGCGTTTAATCGCATTCCAGTCCAGAAATTGTATCAAATCGTTCTTTTAAACAAGATCAAAATTTTTGGAGTCTTTCAATTCGAACCCCAAACCATTTATTTTCGATTAAGAAAAGCCCGGTCATTACATTTGATCTCACAATCAAAATCCTTAAGTAGCTCCATCCATCTACGCTGTCTCATGTTCAAATCTGACTGAGAAAACAAATACTGAAGACTCTTGTGGTCTGTGTACACCACAAACAGCTCGACATACAAGTAGTGGCGCCAAATCTTCAAGGCAAAGACGACTGCTGCCAACTCCAAATCATGAACTGGGTATCGAGTCTCATGCGGTTTCAACTGACGAGAGGCATACGCAATGACTCCACCATTCTACATCAACACACAACCCAATCCATTCAACGAAGCATCAGAACAAACAACAAAACCACCTGAACCAGACGGCAAAGCTAACACAGGTGCAAACGTTAGCTTCTCTTTGAGCAATAGAAAGATGTTCTCACACTGCTCAGTCCAAAAAAATCTCTAGTCTTTCCGAGTCAACTGCGTCATACGCTTAGCTATAGTATAGAATCCCTCTATAAAGCGCCGATAATAGCTAGCCAAACCCAAGAAACTACAAATCTCAGACACATTCTTGGGACGCTCCCAGTTAACAACAACCTCAACTTTACTGTGATCCACAGAAATACCTGCAGCTGAAATAATATGACCCAGAAACACTACTCTGTCCAACCAAAACTCGCACTTGGAAAACTTAGCGTACAGTTGCGAGTCTCGTAATATCTGGAGAACCATCCTCAAATGCTCTTTATGCTGCATCGCAGTCTTAGAGTACATCAAAATGTCATCGATAAACACAATCACAAGCTGATCGATGAACTCTCGAAAGACTCGATTAATCAAATCCATGAAAACTACAGGGGCATTCGTC
The DNA here is from genome assembly GCA_001598015.1 of Dorcoceras hygrometricum. Taxonomy (NCBI): domain Eukaryota; kingdom Viridiplantae; phylum Streptophyta; class Magnoliopsida; order Lamiales; family Gesneriaceae; genus Dorcoceras; species Dorcoceras hygrometricum. The sequence goes on from KV018561.1 coordinate 13,121, forward strand.
AAACCGAAAAGCATAACCAAGAACTCATAATGCCCGTACCTCGAAAGAAACGTAGTTTTCGCAACATCTTACTCCTGAATACGCAACTGATGGTACCCCTAACACAGATCGATCTTAGAGTACACCGCTGAACCCTGAAGCTGATCAAACAAGTTATCGATCCTCGGCAAAGGGTACTTATTCTTCACTGTCACCTTATTCAGTTGCCAGAAGTCTATACACATCCTCATCGATCCGTCCTTCTTCTTCAAAAACAAAATAGGCGCTCTCCATGGAGACATACTCGGCCTAATGAAACCCGTCTCCAACAAGTCACTAAGCTGAACCTTCAACTCCATCAACTCGGGGGGCGCTAAACAATACGGGGCTCACGAGATCGGAGCTGTACCAGGTACCAACTCAATGCTAAAGTCGATCTCCCTTCTCGGAGGAAAGCCACGAATCTCCTCAAACACGTCGGGGAAATCACAAGCGACCAGGATATCACTAAGCTCTACGCACGAAGAAAAGGATGCATCTAAAGCATAGATCATAAAACCTAAGATCTCCAACGATAACAGGCTGAACATCTCCATCGCCAAGACTAAAGGAATCTTCGATCGGGAATCGTGGCAATAGAAATCCCACTTCTCACTAGACTGGGGCCTAAAACGCACAATGCCATGGAAACAGTCCACGGTGGCCCTATAGCTGGACAACACGTCCATTCCCACAATGCAGTCAAAATACCACATCACAAGCCTAATCATGTTCGCTACCAAAACATTCTCATCAAACATAAGAATGACATTCAACAAAATCTCCTGGGAGTATAGGCTCGCGCCGGCAGGAGTCGCAACAGACACAGCATCACAGAAATAAGTGGTATGCAAACCATGCTCAACCACAATTGCATCAGCAATAAAAGAATGTAATGCTCCTGTATCAAACAATAAACGCGTAGAAAAATCAAAGACAAAACAAGTACCTGCGAGCACTCCTGCTGGCGTGCCCTCCGCTTGCTCCCTCGTCATGGCATTCACCTGAGCATGCTGGGGTCCCGAGAAATGAGGCTGGGAAGACTATCCGAAACGCGAAGGACCAGGCTGCTGAAACGGCCTAAACTGTGTCTCCCCTATCCTCTGCTGCGGAGCAGGAAAATAACGACCCCGAGACGATCCACCAGAACGACCCTGAGGCGGGGCTGCGGCGTGCTGAGATCCCGCCAAAGGACTCACCCTCGCAAAGTGTCCGTACTGTCCACAGTTGTTACAAGCACCCTGCACACCAACACACTGCGCTGTAGGATGCTTTCCTCCACACTGGCCACAAAACTCGGCCCTGGAACTACCGCTGCTAGAACTACCCGAACCAGAAGAGCTAGAACCCGACTTTTTCTTGAACTGATAACAACGAGGTCTAAACCTGTGGCGTCCAGACTGTTCGGCTGCCTGCTGCTGGGGGGCTGGGATGACTGCGAAGACTGGGAATGTTGCACCCCCGGAACCATGGGACGGTTACCTTGCACCACTTGAGGCCTAACACGAGACATTCGGTTCTGCAGTCTTTCCTCAATATCTATAGCCCTATCCACCGCCTCCGCATAACTTGCCGGTGAACTCGCCAGCACCAAAGAATACAATTCCTCATTCAGCCCCTCCAAGAACTTATTCCTCTTTTCCGTCTTGCGGCTAGAAACATGCGGAACATACGCATGAAGAGAAGAAAACCTCCGGACATACTCTCCTACAGACAGAGTCCCCTGCACCATTTTATCAAACTCACGCTCCCAGGCGTTAACGAATGATTCCGTAACGTACTCCTGACGAAAGGCAGTACAAAAGCTGTTCCACGTGATCCCTACACCTGTCTCCTCAAGAGTCCTCGAAGCGCCTCTCCACCAACGCTCGACGTTCCTCCTCAACTAAAACGTAGCCAAACTCAGCCTACGCTCGTCATCGTACCTCACACGATCAAACAAGCCGATAATGTGCTGTAACCATGACTCCGCATCGGAACAAGTTCATCACCGTTAAACGTCTGAGGATTCATCCGCTGAAACCTCGCCATAATAAGTTTCATGTCGTCCACACGGGCTGCCAGCTCATCTACCTCATCCTCAACCTGCCTTGTAACGCCCCAAAATCCATAGGACCACATTTATGCATTTCATAAATCTTATGGGCCACTTTGGCAATTTTTAATTATCATGTATCTGCTGAATTGTTAATTTCAGCAGGTAAAGGTGCGTTGCAGCTGGTACCAGCAGGTAACTCCAAAGAGCAATGCACAAGTTGGTTTGAAATGGATTGTAAAATGTTTTAAGGAGGTAAAATGATTTCTTTTGAAAAGGGTTTGGTGTTTTATAAATTAAAATACTATGAAGGGAATTTTACTAACTTTTAGGAGTGTGTCATGCTTGATTTTACAAGTAGCTTGCCACTAATCCCTTTCATATAAAAACCTGTTTTCAAAGTAAGACTTTTATCATTTGCAAAGAAAAGTTTAAAGTGTTCTTCAAAAGATTTTAAGAAAGGATCGTGCGTTGCTCAAGGGGAGGATTCCTGCAGGAAATTTGCTGTTGTTGCAAAGCTTCATCAAGGCACGTAAAAGCTGATCTTTTCTACACCATTTGAAGCATATATTGTGTTTTAATGGATCTGCTTGTCTGAATATTGTTGATATATTGAAAGTTCATGTTTGAAATGATTTAAACATGAAAAGGAAAGAAAGATGGGTTCGAAAATGATGTTTTAATGTTAGTGATGCTTTCCGTATGTTTTTCAGAAAGTTTATGAAGTTTTATATGAACTGAGGATTTGAATTCATTCCAGAAATGTTAGGAAAGTTCTTCTTGCAGTAGCTGTAATATTAGAATTTGATAACTGTGTAATTGGCAGTTGCTGGTTGAATCATTGGTATGGTTTGATAGGCAGCAGCTGATAGCATCGTTGTTGTTTTGATATTACAGATGAAGATTTACGTATTCAGCAGCTGTATCTACTTGTTAAGATTCAGCAGCTGTATGTTTTAATGTTTATGAATGTTTTCCTCTCTCTGTTAATATCAAGATTTGATGATTTGTGTAATCAGCAGTGCTAGTTAGATCAGTATAAAGTCTGGTTTAATAGGCAACAGCTGGTAGCGCGATCGTTGTTTTGATATTACAAAAGTTCTTCAGAAATTTCAGCAGATGCACTGTTCATCAGCAGATGTGTCTTTCTTTATTTAGTATCAGCAGTTGCTTTCCTTTGATTAGGAATCAGCAGCTGCATTGTGCTTTTAAATTCAGCAGTTGCTTTAATTTCAAGTACTGTTCATTCCAGTTGGTATTAGTCTCGCGACTGGTACTATTCACTTATATAATCGTGTTAGCACTTTTCCTTGCGACTGATTGATGTGCTAACGACGTCGTTCCATTTAGTTATACAAATATCAGCAGATAGTTTTGTATTTCGTCTGCTGATTGTTCTAACGACACCGTTTCACTTTATACAAAGATCAGCAGATAGTCTTGGATTCGTCTGCTGATCACCCCAACGACATCGTTTCATTTTATATTTATTCTTGCGACTGGTACTGTTCACCAGCAGATACACTTCACTTCATTTCAGCAGGTATTAGTCTTGCGACTGGTACTATTCATTTCGACTGGTTTTTCTCTCAATCAGTTCCAGTTTAACGATATATTTCCAAGGTCGAATTCAATACTCAGTAAAGTTTTAAAATGGGAAGCAAATGTTTTAAAAGATGGAACCCGATGTTTTACAAAAATGTTTAAAGAAAGATTGTTAAGGAACGAAAGATGTTTTAGATTATGGCATAGACAGTTAAGGTCACCAAGGAGAAGGGTGAGCAGTTGTCTAGATGTCGACTGCCCTTTCATATGAGCTATATGCTAGAACTGATATCGGAAGTCATTTTGATCAAAGTGCAACACGGACCAAATAGAACTTATATGCCATGATCAACTGAAAATGGAATTGAAAGAAATGAGAAACTGGGCTAGCTTCCCCTGTTTCCGCCATTGAAATGTTTATGAAAATGATACTGTATATTGAAGTTCCTTAACATATGCATTGTACAGATGTCTGCCTGCGTTTTATGAAATTGTTACTACTCAGATTTTACTTGCTGAGCCTTTAGGCTCACTAGCTTTTAAAATGGTGCATGTACGACAGCTGAAGGAGGAACAGCAGGTGGAACTTGAATCAGCAGATGGGTGGCGTTGTGTTTATCCAAGGCCTACGTTTTTCCGTGTCATAGTCGTATTGTTTTGGTTAGGTTGTGCTGTATTAAATCAGTAGCAATGGTTGTATATTTATCTCAAATAACAGCTGTTGTAATCCGCAATTGCAAAGTTATATGAAATACCCTGTTTCCGCAAAAGTTTTTAGCAGTAGCGCGCGTATTTGAGTATCTGCTGAATTTCGAATTGGTCTTGAGTTTCGTTTTTCTTGGAGTTATAAGAGATGCAGCTTATAACAAATTATCTTTTAGCCCTTCTTTTATTCGAAAATTTTGTTTACCCCATTTCTCGTGGCCCCGTTGGGTTTGGGTGTCACATGCCAGGTACGTCTACGACTGGGAATACTATGTTGATCCTCCAGCGCTACCACTCTTGCTTCCGTCGAGCTGTCTACCGTCGAAAATCGAAGAATAAAAGCTGCGGTGAACAGTAGCTAGGGTATCGCGACAAGATGAACTCACGGGAAATATTTCTAAGTGTCGGGAAGATAATGGCAAGGCTACGGTCAAAGTCCTCTAAATACAACTTAAGTCTCCCAAATCCGATGAACAGTAGTCACCGAAAACTTAGGCTCAAAGTTGATCCCAACTCAGATCTGAGTAACACTCCAGATTTGGGTCTTACGCTAACACAGCGCGCTACTACCAAACGACGTCGGAACACAAGTCACTTTCTCAAAACGGCGTCGCACTGAAGACCACTGTTCCTACTGAACATGTCATCCCGCTAACACCAAGTATGCTATCATAAAACGACGTCGCATCGCCACTCAGATCTGAAAGACCAGATCTCACACAAGCGTTGACCAGTCAAAGCTGAAATCCCTGGACCGCTCCGGTCTACCCCAAAACACGAACCGGGACTATGAACCGGACCTGTCCACATATCACTAACCACGCTCGCAACTCAGATCTTGCTTCTCCCAAAACGATGTCACATCACCACCCGCGTAGAACTTCCAACACGTGTAACCAAATAGCGCGCGACCACCAGATTTCATCACCAAATCTGAAAGCGACCAACCAAAGCTGACCAGCACTCAAATCTGATCACTTTCCCCCGAAATTCTCCAACATTTCAGAGCCGTTTTCGAAGCAAATTCTGACCCGATAACTATGTCAAGCATACCAGCTCAAAACTGGCTCATCCCAGATCTGTGCACGCCAAATCTGGTCTATGCTAAACCCGATTAATTAACTCAATTAATCCAATAATATTTCGGGTCTCACAACATCTGTTCTAATTTATCTTTCACTGGTCCGCTATAGTTCTGATCTGAACTCTAATCTGCACTTGATCGTTGATCTGAGCTGTTATTCTCCTGAGCTGATTTTCCTCGGTTGTACCAGCTTGGACGTCCCCTTACTGTTCCAGCTTGGATATCTTCAACAGCTTGCAGCTCTCTTCTAATTTGTTCTGCATAGGCTTATCCAGCTTGCATCCATCTGCTACTACATCTATATTAGCTTGGATCTATGGAGACAGATCGAGTACATCCTGCTTCTTGGATTTCTTCTTCTTAGAACATTATCCTTCCTCATATTCATCTTCATCTTTATCTTCCACATCATCCACAACAAACCCATCCGAGCTGATTTGTGTTTCATCAGCTTGCTTCTAAGCTACTCTAAATATGACGAGGCAGTACAAAGATCTTAAACCGTTAAATATTAGCAGATTTTGTGTTAATCAAAATTAATAATCTGATCTGTAAACGCAGATCAAACATGATGTGACACCTGAAATTATTCACCATTCAGTTATACGTAATTATTGATAACGCCAATAGGACCTAAACCAGAAGTTAACATGTAACCTAAAGTTGAAAACTTAAGACAAAAACAAAATCTTGGAAAAATTAGTGGACAGAAAACTTATTTCCCATCTAAAAATAGAACCAAGTTACATGACACAATAAATATGATTTTCTTTCCGAATAATTTCAACTCAAAAACCCCCGGTACCTGTCATCTTGGCCCTCCTTTCGTATGCATTAATTTGTCTTTTCTTTCTCGGCTCAACCTAACAGTAGGAAGAAAATAAATACCCATCAATTCCTTATAAATCCCGTCGTCTTTCTTCCGACGTGCTTTCATTTTAAGGGTTTTTTTGGCAGAAAACTTAAATTAAATTAAAGCCCAGAAAATGTTTAGGTTGATAACTGGAAACAGAGGGCCGAGTGGATTTGGACCAGCTTCAACTGCTGAAAAGGTCACAGATGGGATCGATGCTACCAATTTCACTGCTATAATCACAGGTTAGAAACCAAGAAATTTCTTAGTTTACAAGTTAATTCTAAGTTAATATATGTATAATATTGTCTATATTATACTTTATCAGTACATGCATGCAGATAAATTTATCATTTATTATCTTCACTCTAGTTCTTGATTTTATATTGTTATTCCTTTATTATTTAGTTTATGGAATGCTAAGTGGAAACAAAAGGAGAACTGTTGTTCAACAAGCTTCCGATTACGTTTTCCATAATTTTGAAATTAACCTTTTTTTAAGACAACTGACCCTAATTATTTTTCTGGAATTTATATTTATGATTCATTAATTTTCTAATTATCTTGCTTGAATGAAGTACCGTAAACATGCATGTTTGGCTTTGAACAAATTTGTGAATCCGTATTTGGATTGGAAAAATGTTTGAACGATTAAATTCTTGTGATATTTTTTTATCTTTAGAACTATAGATTTTTTTTTATTTGCTGTTGAAACGAGGTTTATATGTATATCATTACATATATTCATGAAAAAATTCCACTAATAAAAGAAATATTATCCTATAGGAAAAGGGTAAACAAAGTACATAGGATTTTGATGTAACCGAATTTTGCTAAACAAATGAACTACCACCACGTCAGACAATCGTCGGGAGGTCGGGAGGCCACACCTCGGGATTGGCCTGGGCGACTGGATGGACACATGCATAGGGTGACCTATCAGTACAGATCGGGATCTCATGCCTCGAGGGAATAGCAGGCTGTATTTCCTTCAATGACGTGCAACCACAAACATTGGTCAAAGTGCGCCGGGAGTTATCCCGACGAAGGCCCTTCGATGTTTAAGTCAGCTCGAGTGATCAAGAATATATAGTGCAGAGAATAAGTCTGCTGAATGTGTGTGTAAACTAAGAGATACCTGGGTATTTATAGGAGAGTCAAACGGTTGTGTATGTGTTACCTGGATAATCATGAGCCAGAATGGGCTTTGCAGATCTTGCGTGTACAATACCCTACCACCTGTATGCAGGATTGGGTTTTGCAGCTTTTGCAGTGCAATAATCTTGTGCTAAACAAGAGGGCTATGTGATTGTGATGGGTCGCTGTCATAGTAGACCTTTTTCCTCGAGGTCGTGTCACCAAGCTATGCTGTGAAGAATCGTCATACCTCGAGATCTAGAGGTGTCCTGGAATTACTGCCCGAGGTGCATCGCGGGTACCCATGGAGCGCCTATTAGGCGTGTGTTGGCCGAAGAGTGCTTGGATATTTGTTCAATTGTCTTTATCCTGTCGGGACATGCTTGAGTAGTGAAATGACCTCGAGGACCGAGGTGACCGGGTGATGCCAAGACGGAAGCCTACCAGTGGCGTTCCAAAAGGAGCACTGTCCTCGAGTCCCGAGGTGGAAGATATTTGTGGTATCAGATTTAATATTGTTTTTCCTGATAGCTGGACTGTATGCCACATTTGAAAAGACCAGAGGTTATTGGTATTCCCCGAAGACCTCCGCCTACATCACCATTCAATATTTATTGTCCCACCGTTGACAAATTCTATTCCTTTTGTAAGATTTTTCAGCAAGCCAAATGCAGCAAAAATATAAGAGCTCTTTCCTAAGTGTCTCTCTCATTGCTTATTGATTAATATAAAGCTAGTTTTCATTCCAAGAAAAGCTAAGGTTTGATTTCAAGCCAGGTCTTTGCACTGCGTTGTCAAAAAATTTAGTTTTTTTTTGTGATTTATGACCTCATGAATTTCTAATATTGGCCTCTCGTGTTTGTGTAACTTACTTTGTGAGGAATCAGATTTATAGTTAGTGATTAAAAGGATTTTGGGATTTGATTAGTCACGGAAATTAAGAATTTTGGATTCAGGAATTTTGAAAATTTCGAGTTGAAATATGATTTTGTGTGAAATCTGGTTTTTGGTGAAATCTATTCGAACTGTTTGGGAAATCTGGTCGTGACATGTTGGTGAGATCTGCTAGTTTTTGTGTGAGATTTGTTTGGCTTCCCGTGAAATCTGTTTGAGTTTCGAATGAGATCTGTTTTTCCTTAGCGTTGCGTGTTTTGTCGCGAGAAGAATATAAAACGCTACGTTTTGGTGAGATCTGGTTTGTCGAGAATGGCTTGGAAATGTATATGCTATTCTTTCGAAGTTCAGATGTCAACGAGAGTCAACACAATTGGAATTGGTGAGAGATCTGCTGACGTAAGAAGATTTCACGTGTTGGTCAATGAGAAGCGTTGACATCTGGTTTAGCGAGTAGCGAGAGATCTGGTTCTGCGTGAGAGATCTGTATTGTTAGCGCGTTGAATGAGATGGCGACACGTGTTGGTCAACGAATTATAGTTGACGTCTGATTTGAGCTTTAGAGTTATTCGTTGAGGAGAGATCTGTTTTAGCCAGCGACGTCGTTTTATGTTATGCGCATGTTTTAAGCGCTGAGATCTGTTTCTTTAGAACGCCGTCGTTTCGCTCCTTAGCGTGTTTTGCATTGCGTAGAGATCTGTTTTAGTGATTAGCGCTGAGATCTGTTGTGTGAGTGCTAAGATATGTTTTTGCTGTACGTCGTCGTTTTGGGTTTCCAGCGTTTAGCGTGTTTTGCTTTGCGCGAGCGATGAGATCTGTTTTTACCTAAACGCTGTCGTTTTGATGTTTGCGCGAGAATTAGTATAGCGTGAGATCTTATGGGACTTAGCGCCAAATTGAGAGATCTGTTTTGCAATTTCGAGCGATGCAGGGATCTGTTTTGTCGGTGGATATTTTAGCTGGTTTCTCTCGTGTATAAATTGGAAGCGTGGACTTCAATTATTGAAGCAGACTCCATACTTAGCAATTATTTTCCTCCCAACTTTCGTTCCTTTTCAAACCCTCGGGTTACTGTTCACCGATAACTTCCCCGGCGATTTTCCGTTGATTCCGGCCACCGTTTTTCGTGTTTGAGGTAGCGTTGGAAACCTCTTGAAGAAATCTTTATTTTCCTACCAGTTCGAGAAAGCGAAGCTGCTGATTTTGGGTTTTACGTATTTGATATTGTATGCATCATGATTTGAATAATGAATGGCCTTCATGCATACATCTTGAGCCTGAATTGACATATTGATTTGATGACCTGATTGGGTGCCACGTTGTGACTGGCCGACCGATAAGTCGTGCCCGAAAAGTCCAACGCTATCATCGGAGTGGTGACTACCGGATTCGAGTGTCTACCACCAAGCTGTGATGGGATGACGGGTCCCGATGATCACGGACCCTATGATTTCCACCGGCTGATTGGATGTGCGTGGTATAGAGGCTTGATTTGATTTGCCAGTTGATGGACTGGTCTAGCTATCCGATTCTTTGTTAGCCCCCATGCATTTATAGCATTGATTTATGGCATGTTGCATGTTTAGCTGTTTAGATAGCTCTTCGTACTGAGGCTTGACCTCGTATTTGTTTTCCTGCTTTTGTGTCTTGGGTCTGTGTCACCCATTTGCAGGATCTTCAGGTAGCCAGGCTGGACAGAGCAGTGGTACAGCTGGTCGATCCCCGTTCCCATGAGTCCCAGTTATATTTATGATATGTACTGAACCGGGGGATGCCCCGTGTTGCTATGTATTGGGGATATGTATTCGATTTGAATTGTAGTTGCTACCTGTTTGTATGAGTTTGATTGAACTTCTATTTTGACTATCGTAAAAGAAATTGAAAGATTTGGACTCGAAGTAATGTCCAGCAGCAGTAGCAATATGATTTTAGCAAACCTCTCTGTCAGATCAAATTTGTTGAATCAAATTCGAGAGGGTCAGCAGCAGGACCAACAGTTGAAGAAATGGGTCCAGCAGGATAAAGAAAGAGGCAATAGTTTATATTTTACAGAGGAAGGAATCGTGAGGTATTTGGGCAGAGTGTGGGTACCTCAAGTGAATGATTTAAGAGCTGAACTATTGAAAGAAGCTCATACAGCTCCATACTCAGTACATCCAGGAAGCACGAAAATGTATAAGGACCTCCAGCAGTTGTATTGGTGGCCAGGAATGAAAAGGGATGTTGCTAGATTTGTAGCTGAATGTTTGACATGTCAGCTGGTGAAGGCTGAGCATCAGCGACCAGCAGGATTGTTGAAACCACTGCCGATTCCTGAATGGAAGTGGGAAAGTATAGCGATGGATTTTGTAACCGGATTACCAAGAACAGTTCAAGGATATAACTCCATTTGGGTTATAATTGATAGGCTCACTAAGTCTGCTCATTTCTTACCAGTTAAAACGACTTATGAAGTGAGCAGGTATGCTGAATTGTACGTTAAAGAAATAGTGAGACTACATGGTGTTCCAATTTCCATTGTATCAGATAGAGATCCCAAGTTTACATCCGTTTTTTGGAAAAGTCTACATAAAGCTATGGGTACAAAGTTAACGTTCAGCACGGCGTTTCACCCGCAAACTGATGGACAATCGGAAAGGGTGATTCAAATTTTATAAGACTTGCTCAGAGCATGCATTGTGGATTTTTCAGCAGGATGGGATGTAAGTTTGCCGCTGGTAGAGTTTGCCTACAACAACAGTTTCCAAGCTTCAATTCAAATGGCTCCATACGAAGCTTTGTATGGTAAGAAATGTAGAACGCCACTTCACTGGGATGAAGTTGGTGAAAGAGCTAGTTTAGGACCTGATGTAGTGGAGCAAAT
>KV018562.1:24663-44586 GCA_001598015.1 Dorcoceras hygrometricum
AGGCTTGTGGCAGTGGTGGCAAACATCCTCGGACTTGTTTGACTTGGAAGCCTTTGCCTTGGGCTTCTTAGTGGGCTTTTCCTCCTTCGCAGGGGCAGAAAGCTTCTTACCCTTGCGTTTGGGCTCCTTCTTCGCAGAGGAAGAAGAGCCCATAAGGAGGACGGGCTTGTCATTCTTTATGGTTCCCTCAAACACGACCAGCATGTTAACCACCTCTTCAAGGGTGGTTGTCAGCTTGTTCATGTTGAAGTTGACCACAAAGGGGTCGAATGCAGCGGGTAGTGAGAGGAGAAGCACATCCACAGACAGCTCGTGTGGAAGTGTGATATCAAGGCCCGCCAGCTTTTCAACGAGCACAATCATACGAACCCCATGCTCACGGACCGAAGTCCCATCGCGCATGCGGCACGTCATAAGCTCCTTGACAGCAGTGAACCTCTCATGTCGAGAGTTCTCCCCATACAGTTCCTTGAGATGAAAGAGTATGTCAGCAGCATACTTCATCTTCTCAAAGCGCCGTTGCATTTCGTTGGACATCGATGCCATCACATAGCATCGAGTATTAAGCTCGTCGTCCCACCATTGTTTAAGCGTAACCAGCTCCTCAGGGCTGATATCGGCAGGGGCTTCCTTCGGAGGGCTCTTCTCTATCGTATAGAGAAGTTTCTCCGAAGCCAACACAATGTTGAGGCTTCGAAGCCAGTCTTGGTAGTTCAGACCGGTGAACTTGTTGCTATCCAGTATATTAGCGAGTGGGTTTTTGATCTAAGACATTTTGTAAGCAGTTATACTGAAAAGAAAACAGACATGCATCACTAACTATATATGAAATAACGCTAAGACATAAAACAAGGTCGTTAAGTTTTATGAATTACCCTCTCACTATTTTAACGATTTCACCACCCTCTAATGAAATCGGGAAAGCAAGTTTCCTTAGTGGGTACACAGAGTCCAATCAAGTGATAATGGTCCCGAATAATATCAGCCAACCATGACCCTTAAAAGGTAGAGTTCAATTGCAACCGGTGCAACCTCCATGTATTTTACTCACGTCCAGTAAGGGCCCAATAATATGACGCCGTTTACTATCACGTGTCAAGATGACCCACCAATGTTGAGTCGTGAAGGACGGTCCCCTTAACGTCCCCAATAATATGAGCTAACGTTAAAGGGAGTTCCAACCGACTCACAACAATTGTCAATGGCGTGGCAGCTTTCCGGCATACATGACCCCCTCAATAATATGAGTCGGGCCAGGTATGCGGGTAGCATCGACGTACACCCATTGTTGATGGAAGGTAGGGATAATTTAAACAGATTTAAATTCCCTTAGTTTATCGAATAAACTCTTGATATTAGTTTTAAATCGTATTTAAAACGAGGGATTTATTTTTGAAAATTTGGTCTCATGCAATTTTAAATCATAATTTAAAACATGCGGATTCAACTAACATATATCAAATATGTATAACTTTGGGATGATCGATCGCGAGAGCTATGCGGTCCGTGGTTGCCAGCCACGGACCTGGGTCCAGTCCTAGGTGAAATGCAATATACAATGTAATCCTATTACAATTACTTCCGGTTTTACAGATCTTCGGTTTTCAATATCTTTGATCGTCATGTCCACCGTCTTCACATTGTCCTCCCACTAAATCTAGTAATTTACATTTAAATTTTCATGAAAAGTAAGGGATACAATTCTCAAGGGATGGGAACGGGCCACAAATAGACCCACTTTATAAATGATATCAATAATATATTACAACCGAAATCGCAAAACCTAAAGCATACACCTAACACGTTGGGCACGGCTCTCGATCATCCCAAACATGCAATCAATCTAATTAGCTTTGATGGATCTATTTACACAGATCCTGATTAAGTTTTGAATTGCACAAAACCTGTTATTGTGTTTCTAACAATTCTACTTAGTGTACAGATCTTAGCTATCGAATAAAGATATCGTGAAGCTGAATTTGTCCAGTCGATGGTTTACAATATAAAGTTCAGCAGCTGGTTTGGTTAATCATTGTAAACTGCAGCTGGATTAGCAATGGAGACGTCCAAAGTTGAGTCAGTTGTTCGTAATCAGGCGGAGGCCAAGTTGAACCAGCTGGAGCATAGTGAACCAGTTGGAACGATAAGATCCAGCTGCAAGCGCTAGAAGAGGAAGATGGACCAGCTGGAACATCAAAAGGGAACCAGCTGGAACATCTAAGTAGACCATCGATGATGATGTCATCAGTGACGATATCATGATCAGCAGATGAAGAAAGATCAGCTGGTGCGAGAAGACCAGCTGGAGAGCTAAGCGTTGACTGATATCAGCAGTGACATCACAATCAGCAGGAAGCTACAGTAGAACCAGTCGATGGATGATCCAGACGCAAGAACCAGCTGGAACATCTAAGTAGACCATCGATGATGATGTCATCAGTGACGATATCATGATCAGCAGATGAAGAAAGATCAGCTGGTGCGAGAAGACCAGCTGGAGAGCTAAGCGTTGATGATATCAGCAGTGACATCACAATCAGCAGGAAGCTACAGTAGAACCAGTCGATGGATGATCCAGACGCAAGAGATAAAGCGACGTCGCACAGGAATAATAATCAGTCGCAAGCCACAACCAGTCGAGAGAACTTGAAGTTAGCGATTGCAAAACGATGTCGTTTAATAAGTTTATACGACAGCGTTTTGCCTTTGCGCTAAGATTCAGCAGATGGTTTGTGCGATGATTATAACCAGCAGTTGGTAGCGACAGTACATCCAGACGAAAGCAACAGTACATCCAGTCGTGAGCTACAATGAACCAGCTGTTGCTATGCATCCAGTCGCAAGATGATGTACCAGTCACGAGCTATAGTGGATCCAGTCGCGAGCTACAGTGCTATTGCATATCCAGTCGACATGGTATCCAGACGCAAGAAAAGCAGATGCACGTGAAGAGTTGCAACCAGGCGCAAAGAATCCAGTCGTCAAAGTATCCAGTCGCAGTGTTTAAAGAATGAACCATCAGCGAAGCAGTTGACAAATTATGAAGAGTTACTAAAGCCGGATGTCAACTGCTGAGCTTATTTCAAATGTTGAAGACGACAAATAGGTCTGCAAAGGAAAGGACACAAAGGACAATCCATGTCGGTGCTTTACAGAACACATTTGAACGGGAAGATTTTGTGTCCAACGGACTCAATTCAAACAGAGGCTTATATACGAGAAGAACGCCATTGAAGACATGGGCTGTTGTAGAGTTGTTGTCGCACAGAAGAGAAAAATTAAAAAGAAGACAACAATCAAAGGGAAGAAAAATCAGAAGCGAAGCTGTCTACTATCTTTCGTAGAGGAGCTTATTGGAGTTGACAGCTGAGCTAGAATTAGCTTTTGTAGAGCACTTCCCTAGTGTGTGAGAAATAGAAAAATAGAGAGTTGAGAGCTTCATTGTAAAATCTCACACACAGAGATTCATTCACATCCATTGGTGAATGAATCTCAAAACCATTTCAAATCAGTTACCGTCCAAGCACGATACCGTAAAACTCTGTGTATGTAGTTTTTGAACAGAGACGTAAAACAAGTTCTGAGTGAACAGCCGAGGGCTGGTAGAGTCTAGGAGTTCTCGCAGCTGCTGGTTGCGGGATTGGGTCTGTACACGTTGTATAGATAAAATCTTCTAGTGGATCCTTCCGAGGTGGAAGAAGGGGAGACGTAGGACATTGAAGTCCGAACTTCCAGAAACAAATATGCTGAGTATTGTATTCTGTTATTCATTCAGCACTTGCATTTATTTTCAGCATTCACGCATACACAGTTAGCACACTTGCACAAGTCTCGAACAGATTAATGTTGTACATAAATCTGTTTGTGTTGTTTTAAAATAATAGGATTCAGTTCTGGTGTTTTCCGCATGATTTTAAATCATACCAGATCTGTATCCGGTGCTCTGTATTTAATGTTCAAGAACCAGAGGTATTGCACCTCATTCTCTTTGAAATAGCAGCGCAAAATTTTTAATGATCCATTTTAGTAACAGCGCCTGCTAAGTTCATTTGATCCTTTTTAAAAACCGGACCAACAAGCTTGCATAAATTTAAATAATCAAATTATTTACCCACAAAATCATATTTTAATCATAAAATCGTATTTTATAATAAAATCGCATTTTGTCGATAAAATCATATTTTAATCAACAAAATCATATTTTAATTATAAAATCATATTTCATAATCAAAATCATATTTTGTAATTTTAATTGCATCATATTGGGCTTAAAACGATTTTAGGCCCAAAATCTCAAAAATTTCAAAATCGACCAAAATCGGCCCAATATCGAATATTGGCCCAAAAACTTCATGGGCTGCCCGGGACAAGCCCGAACAAAACCTAGAAGACAGTAGCCGTCGCAACGCTGCCGGAAGAAGATCGAACGACGGCCGCACGGCTGCGACCGCCGCCGCTAAACGTGCGGCGCAAGGCCGCGCGTTTCTCCCTCACGGCAGCGCGCACATCGTGCTGCATAATGTGCGGCGCAAGGCCGCACGTTGCTGCCCATCGGCGGCATGCATGGTGCGCCAAAGATGGCGCACAACCGCGCTGATATGCGCGAGGCCAGCAGCCTCTGGTCGGCGGCCAGCGCGCATGGTACCGCGCGCATTCATGCGCGCGGTGGGGCGCCGCGGCCGTTTCAACGAAAAAAAAAAATTTTTTGTTTTCAAAATTTCGAGATCTATGCAATTAGGGCACAATGTATTGAAGGATCCGAGCCTGAGCTCTGATACCACTCTTGGCGTACAATGGCGGATCCGGATCCCGTTTCCCGGGGGCGCAGCGGAAATCAAAAGTTGCCCCGAGAAACGTTCAATACATTCAAAAATCAATAAACATTCATAGGGCGTTTATCGAATTGCTACCTTGCTGGCGTCTAGGCGCCTGGCTTCGACCAGTTTCACGAGGAAACCGGCACTTCAAACGGTAGGCGGCGGTAGATCGTCAATCTGGTCCACGACCGGAATCAATCTTCCTCCGTCAATATGCACTAGAAGATCTGACGGATTTTGCCACGGACGGAATCTCCTCGTCGCGGTGATCGAAACAAGTCCGATCACACGACAAACGGACGGCGGCGGCGCGGCGATGGGCGGCGGCCGTGCGTGAGGTTTGAGAGGAGGGGGCGGCGGTTTTTGGAGCTTGGAGGCTAGGGTTATGAGAGATAATCATTCATTAGTTGCCCTAGGTCAAGACTAAGTATAAGTATGATGGGTTTGAACCGGCCCATTGGACCTGGGGCGGGCCCAGTCCAATATATGAACATTCGGTTCATCTGCATCACCGTGGCTTCATCATAATTCCGATCGAAGATCAGATCAGACCGATCGACTCAGTTTTCAAAACTGAATATTATGATGCGAAAATAATTTTTCAGATTACTTAGTCCAAAATGACAGTTTTGCCCCTCAACTGTGGGAAATCGCAATTTGACCCCTGTTGACTTTTAGGAAGTCGCACTCCCTAAAATTCTCATTATATGCTCAACACATTGAGCTCAGTTTCCGTGCGGAAATCATGAATCCAGTACTTTTGTGACCCTCAATGGTTCAGGGATACAGCTAGTCGTCGGCCCACAACCATTGCGGCTCCGAAATCACAATTTCGGACTGACCTATCGGATCATGGTAAAGCGCCTAGCAACATCGCCCCATGATCCCCTAGGTATCACTGATTTGGAGATCAAATAGTGACATCGCGAAGTGTAACTAGGTAAACCCATTTACCTAAAACACATCCAGTACTCTGGCCAAAGATTTAAACACTATTATCCCCTCAGATAGCATAGGATATCCACGCATGAAAGCGAGCGGTGAATCCTCGACAACGAAGCATCGACTCCTACATGCATCCGGACCTCATCCAATCCCGCCGCCTAATGACCCCAAGTGAGTCGGCAAACGGGTCAAAGTGAGGCGCCTATCATGTAGAATCTCAATGACGTTTCGAGTAGTGAGGCCTAATCAGTACAACCAATACCTCGGACTTTTCCACTCGACAAATGGTAACCACTTGAAAAGTCCGAACGAGGGTAGTTCGATAGATCATCAGGTCACTATCCATCTGCATGCTCAGAACATCACAATGTTCCCTACCAAATGAAACATGGTACTTCGCATCGCAGATTCTAGTCTCAAGCTCGGGCGGCCTTATCCTCATTTTGACGGCCCAATCGACTAGAAACGAATTCAGAATGAACAGTGACTATTAGATGTGTTTCATGATAGCCATCATATCCACTATCACATCTAACATACACTATGGTGCATTCTAGGTCTTTATCCAACACAATTGTTAACATCATATAACATAATGAAAATAAATAATGCCATAAATAAATGCGTATTTCATAAATAAAGATTGTCATATACAAGAGTCTATAAAACCCACACGCCACAAGTTGGCTAGTTGGGCATCTACTCTAACAAATTTCAGATTTGGTTTTCAGCCGGATTATGAACCTGGTGAGCTCTGATACCACTAAAATGTCACGCCCCGAGATCGAGACTCATGACATCGGTAATATTAAACAATTATAAAATTTTAAAACATTACGCCTCATAGTATAGCTCAAAACCAGTCTATTATATAACAAAATAAATCGTCTTATACAACTGAAAATCCGAGTTTGAATAACATAAAAATAAATTACGGAAGCGAAATTACATTAAAAAAAAGAAAAACAGAATCTTCAACAGCCCCAGAACAGCTCTTGTTCCTCTTCTTCAACCTTCTTCGTTCTTATCTGGGTGGAGAAGTAAGGGGTGAGTGTTTGGGAAACACTCAGCAAGTGGGGGATACCATTCGAGCATACAAAATATACATATATATATACTGAATAACCGATCTCGAACAGAGCATATACAGAACAGAGCTTAACATAACAGGTAGCACTGATAATTACTTCGTTTCTATGGTTTACTGATCAGTCCCTAATTTTTACTCCTCTAAGGGGTCGATGCCATATAGTTACACCACGTAACTCAGAGTGCGAAATATTTCGTAGACCCATATTACGACAGAAATATCAGTGCTTAAACATAGCATAATTCATATCATGAACTTGACACGAAACGGAATCGGATACGAAACAAGTGCTCGAACAGTAATTCAAAACAGAGCTTAGCATGAATAATATATATAATATTTGAAACGAATATATATAACAAAAGCCCACTTACAGTCTACTGGAATTTCTCGTCTGGTATGCGAAATCTGGTATAGCTTGTGCAGGATTGCAATGCGAAACTTACTGGTATTATATTGAGTTTTTGTGGAATGAGTGTGGGTCCTTTGATGCTACAGCGAGGTATTAATAGGTGAGGGAATGGGAGTCAAAAGGGCAGCCATTAAAGCCTTAATTCCTGATTTTATGGCCAGTTAAAATGGCTGTTACGAGAGCACTTAATACCCTCTAAATTGGCAGTTACGGTTGCAAACAATCTGCTCTGTACGCGTGAAGAGCTTGCTGAAATTCGTGAGCCAAAACTGAATTTTCTTAGTCGAATCTGAATTTACCCAGTCAAAGCTGAGTTGACCATTTCCAGATTTCAGCTGACTGCTGACTGTTGGCTACTGACTGTACATATCTCAACTGACGGCTGATTGCTGACTGCTGACTGTACAGATCGTAGCTGACTACTGATTGTCCAGAATATGAGTTGACTGAGCAGGATCTGAGTTGACTGAGCAGGATCTGAGTTGACCGACGAAATCTGAGTTGACTTTCCCATATCTGATTTTATTTTAAGGCTGAATTTTTGGGTTTTCACAGTTATCAATAGCAGACCTCTTGCCTCGGGGTCGTACCGCCCAGCTACATTATGGAAACTCATCACACCTCGGGTCCTCGAGGTGTCCTAGAAGTACTGCTTAGGATGCATCGTGGGTAGCCATAGAGTGCTTACTAGGGGTGCTTGGATACTAGTTCATTCTTTCTTATCCCGTCGCGACATGCTTAATAAGTGAAATAACTTGAGAACTGAGGTGCTCTGATGGAGGGAAAACTACTAATGGCGCTCGGGGTGGTGCAGTCACACGAGCTCTTACCTTGGGTCCCGACGTGATAATCCGAGGTATCAGATTAATATAATGATATATATAAATACCAGACTAATTTAGTTAAATCTTTTTTATCATATTTCAGTCATACTGTTACTATCTACTGTAACTTTAGATAAAACAATAAATACTTGTTTGTATAGTATTTATTGAAAAGTGTCTACCTTATTTTATGGGTAAAGTTAAAGAAAAGTAGAAGGGAAAAGATATATTTTGAACTTTAATTACCACGTTACATTTCTAAGAATTTCTTCATTTAAGAAATGTTTCTTATAAGAATGATACGTGATATTTGATAGTCATATAACAATGTCTAATTATTTACACAAACATAAACATAAGATGTAGTCTACATATATTATTGAAGAAAGAGATTTCTATCTGATATTAATTTTCATATTTAAGACACCATATTTTTACCTCCAAAATACCTTTTACTTTTAAAAGAAAGCAAATAAATGTAGACACAATATTTTTTATTATGGGAAAACTTATTCCATTTTACTCATATCTTATACAAAATATTTTTATTCAAAGTTGATTATAGTGTGTTAAGGGAATTGTATTGTGTTTAGGATGTAGAATCATGTCAACGAGGCCTTGACCTGATGGTTAGATATAATTTAGTTAATTTGTTGTCCAAGATAAATTCTTGAGTCCACGTTCATATTTCATCAGTTTAGAACAATTACTGTACTTATATTATAAATAAATGTGAATCATGTGACACCTAAGTAAGTATATGGGTAGGAAGGGATATAGAAAAGCTCAAAGATCAAACTGGTTTCGTGATGTCAAAATATGAGAACATGTTTGACTACCCTGTTCTTAGACCAGTTTTATTTGGTTCCTGATGGTAGTGGTAAAATCTCCGATTCAGCTTTATTTACTACTTCATAGGGAAATTTACAATTTTCAATTGATATAGTTGCAATAGTAATTTTGGTCATATTTATTGTCAGAATTGAATATTAGTCATGCATCCGTTTGTGAATTTATATCCTTTTCAATATTTGAGAGTATTCGTGCCGTGAAATTATAATTTATCATATTTGAGAGTGGTGTATGGCGATGCATGAACCATATTGATTTTCAGGTTAGCAATCACCTCAAAACGGGTCAAAATTACCAAAAATTATATCTAAACGTAATTGTATAAGTAAATCTTTTGAATTGTGCAGAAGGTCAAGTACTGTACTGTTTATTTTTATTTTGTTCCAAATAGAGACCATTATTGTATACAACAAACTCTGCATAATACACTCTGCCATATATGGAAATCAGATATATCATCTTGAATCTGATGTCAACTGACTTAAGCATATAAAAAAATCCTTACAATCTATGAAAGAAAAACATATAATTTTGGATTTGATATCAATTGAATGATCAATATTAAAAGCTATATAATGACAACCCAACACATACCATGGTTAGATAACTTTCTAACATGCATGGACAGCTATTGCCTCTTTTTTTCAAATTCTATTATAAGCATAAGCTAAACACTTGTTTGATTGTGGCAATCTTTCTTCGTAAAGCTTGATCACATAGTTGAGGTTGATGAGTTAGAGATGTTACCAATATTATATTTCTCCTAATCATGATATTGTCTAGATAAATGTTTGCCCTCACACTACTGGACAATAGACCATTGACAGTTGCATATCCTCTTGGTGAAGATACAGTTTTTTTTTCGCATAAAAATTGTTTTATTCTGATATATAGAAGTAGTACGAAAATAGAATTTCGGACATTATAAAGTTACTGTAAACGAATGTGTACAATGTTCTTGTACGGAAATCAGTCGATTGTGCTTAGTGGTGTAGCTTTGAAGAGACGTGGGCTAAATTCCTCTCACACAATTTGTTCACGCCGGCATGCATGTAATTTTTCTTCTTTATTTCGAAAAAGGGATTAAATTATGAATTTTAAGGGGATATAGATTATTTAATTTGTAGGATATAACTGATACACGTCTCACAATTAAATATGTATTCAGTCACATAAATCTCCATTTGTTTTCTCAGACGATGACTAATTATCATGAGAAATTGACATAAAATTATATTCTGAATAAATTTCTCATTTAGGAAATAAAAATATACCGGAAAGGGACACATTACATAAATCTCGTGTCAAGAGTTTTTAGAGGCAAAGAGTCAAAAGTTGATTAATATTCACCGCCACGAGGCTCTCCCACAGGCATCTCTATTAATTAATTTAACCTACAATAATTTATATATTAATTTGAAGCATACATAAATTCACAAGAAGAGGTCAAAGTCTGTAGTCAATCAAAAAGATACGTGAGATATGTCTAAGAAATTGAAATGACATTAATGTTTTTCAATGTGATTTATGACATATGTCCTAAGTCCTAACTTCCAATAAAGTTTTTTGAAATTGTCCACTAAATTGTCAAACATGGTGACGAATATATATATATATATACATACATACGGTTCTGATATCCTGCATAACCAATTTTCCTACTTCCTTCCCCCGACTAACACGTGTCGTCATATTATTGAACCAATATTTTAAGTTCAACTTTTTTGTTAAGTTTTTTATAAATTCGACCAACCACATGGTGCCACGTAGCAGTCGGGGAAGAAGGTGGGGACGTTAGTTATGTAGGATATCGGATCTGACATATATATATATATATATATATATATATATATATATTAAATTTTTACCGCTTCTTTCCTTTTGTAAAGCCTAAAAAGATTTATTTCAATTGATTTTATTTACACAATTTTTTGGACCCTTCCGGAACATGATGTCAGCGTCTACAGAAGCTTGAAAGTCTAACAACTGTACCTCTTGTACTACATAAAAATTGCAAAGTTACCCATTCCTAATATAAATTCTATATTGGCAGGTATCCCTCGTATTCTCGTAACCAAGTTGGGAAAGTGGTCACAATCACTCTACTTATGTACTATAAACAAATTGCATTATGTGTGTATAAATTTCTATCAACATGATATAATGTCGCTGCACTACATACAATTATATCGTGTATATAAAATATCTGTTAGCATGATACAATTTACGGGTGAGTTATACTAATTTTTTTAACTATTTAGAACTCAAATCTCGTCCCAATTTCGTGATTTTATTCACATGAGCAACAAGTCACCAACATATATTAAAATTTTTAAGTTATATGATTACCACCACTTTCATGTGATGCTTTTTTCTTCTAATATAAGTTTATTGCAAATGACAAATAAATATTATTTAAATTGTACAAAGAGCCACTATCATTGAGATCAATACCATATAATAATGTTCAATCGTTAAAAAGATAAAAATATCCTAAGTTCCGGTGATAACAAATGGAATCAGCTCATGACCAATCTGGACATCAGAACAAAACTTAACAATGTTTAAGTTTTAGATCATATTAGAGTATAAGTTGAGCTTGGATAGTTCAACAAATCAGAACACAGTTTATGATTGATAAGACAGAATAGAACAGAACGAGTCAAACAGATTTCAAGAACAGATTAGTTCAGATGTACAAGAGCATATTAGAGCTCAAATAAGCAAGCACATCATAACAGATAAGATTTAAATATCAGATCAGATTAGATTAGCTTAGCAGATCAGACCAAAGAGTTGCATCAAATCAGATCAGTGTTGACTTTGAGATTTTGACTTCCAAAGATCACTTGTAGTCGTTGGACAAGCAAAGAAACATTAAAAATAAACTCAAAGCGGTTGAAGTACGAGGATTGCTTTAACAGAGCAAAAATGAACATTTAATGCATCAGTACGAAGATTGCACAGAGCATTAAATGCACATTAATTGCTTGGGGACAAACATAGAAGGATTCAATAGATGAGCCTACCAGCATATTAATTACCGTTCAGATCAAAATCTATAAATAGCTGAAGCAAGAGAAAAGCTTTTGCCAATCTTTGATATCGTTTGAATCTTTCAACAATCGTTATTCTTTGAAACACTATGCGCTTTCATTTATTGTAAACTTTGAGTATTATTCATTCAGCTATGCTAAATCAGATTAGAACACGAGCTTTCATTGTATATCAATTTAGCCTAAGAGTATAATTCGTTATAAGATAACATAGCTTGTTCTATTATCTGAGATGATTACCAGGAATTCATTCTAGACGCGATATGACTTAGTGGACTTGATTATATTGTATAATTATCTCAACGTATTCAAATTCAATCATTCCAATTTGGAAGAAGGGAACGCATAAAAGTGTTACTTTGGTTATTAGCACTTATTGTTCATTGATTAATCAAATCTTTTCCACACAAATCTTTTTGTAGTTTGAGAAATCATATTAGATTGAGACAAAAGATTTAACTAGAAACTCAACTGATCTTAAAAAATTCTTAAATGAGAAAATTTTGAAATTGTTTATTCATCTCCTTTAAACTCTTTCCTGATCCTATCATCAACTTTTTAGAATAATTATCTTGATCATTTTAATAGATAGACTAAAACACCAATTAAATCAGAATTATTAATAGAAATTACAAGAATGAGATTTAGAATCTCTTCTTTTCAAGTTTATGGAAAAATATAAACTCTCACAAGATTTAGCCTCCCATTTGTTTTCTTAGATATAATGGATATAATCTAATGAGAAAAATAAAGCATCATTGTGTGCAACACAAATACAATAAAGAACAACCCTATCTACATTGTGAGTTTTGAAGGGTCACAACACATTGTAAATCTTTAAGAATGATTGTACTGGAAGACATACTTTTATATATCTAAAGATACGCACAAAAAAAATGAAGAAACTTACTTTTGTTTCCAGAAACTTTCTTATTTACAGATTCAAATTCATATTGTTATATAATCATATTTTTTATTTGTCATTTACGAATTATATTACTACTTTTTCTACAGTCCAATTTGATCAAAAGTTAGATTTTCTATAGCCGCCATTATTGCAAGACTCAATAATTTTCAACAGGAACAGAACGTCTTCTATTTTGCTTGAAAACTTTGTAGAAGCGAATATGCCTAAAAAAGAAAACGTTTCATTACAAAAACACAGGCAAAATAATTGTAAAACAAACAATATGTGATTTTATAGCTTTGAAGAAAGGGATGTTGCTCCAGTCTTTCCAAAACTCTTCATCTGCTAATCTGTGTTGGCAAATATTTCTTGCCCCGCAGAGAGCCATACATCTTGTTGGATATCATCATCTAATCGTAACAGTATACCAAAATATATCTTCCCCTGTAGCATATAAACAGCAAAAGCAACAGTGGTTACCTGCCACTTAAACGAAGATCGAAACTACAGGAGTGCATAATTCATAAATCGAACCTTTAATCTTCTGTAAGATGCTATGGTGGCTAATGGCTCGTTGGATCTGTGCACCGTCCCACCTTTTGCAGTCATATTGATCATCTGGCACCGGTTGCAACCGCCCAACGACTGCAAAAGCAAACACAAGGGATCGTAACCAATAGAATCCATGCAAAAGAAGCATGCCTTCTTCCCATGTTACAGTTGTTAACAGGGTAAATGCACACACAAAGACAACTATTCACTAGTAGTATGTCCTGTATTCATGGGCTCTCGGAAGCAAAGATTCCACACAAGGACCATGCTAGCATCTACTTTGAATGAATACTCAATTCATGAGAACAATTAACTCATAATGCAGAAAAAGTCTATTGCCTATAATCCAAAGAGATTCATGGCGCTACATAGCGATCATTCCTTATATTAATTTCATGATCTCATATTTTCCTTGTCAAAATCCATAATTACGTGAGTTAGTAGCATGAATCTTTGCATGACTGAAATGTATAACCAATAAAGCCTCAGAGAAAAACAGTGTGCTGCATAAAGCATTTTAGAGAGAGACAGCTACATAGGCGCTCTCTCCTTAGCATTTTGCACGAAATGCATGCTATTTGCTGGAAAGGCATACACTATTTTTAGAGAGCATAGGCTATTTTGGCCAAAAAATTTATAAAAATAACCTGGTAGTTTAAGCCAAAAATTTTCCACTCAACCTAGAAGTGATGACCACTTTAAATCTACAAAACTTCAGAAGCTCAATGAATTCAAACGGGAGAGCATGGTTTTGTTTGGACAATGGTGTGACCACTAAAATCTGCATATCTTGACGCATTAGCCAAATTCGTTTGTGCTGATACTGCATTAGATCTTATAGTAGAATAAAGCCAGCTGCTGTTTTTTGCGCTTTTATCTAGAGGTCATGACCGTTTACTTTCAGGTTATATTGTGTACTAGTTCTAGAGGTAAGAATTTCTGCAAATATGTTATTTTGGCTAATTTTCTTATGTAAAGTATGTGTGTGTATGTGTGCGTGTATATATATAATTAAATTATTGAAGTGCACGGATAGCTTATGGTATACACTACGCTATAGCAGAACGAAAATAATATGGGTCAACGCTATGCTTTATGAAATACTGAAGAAAAGTCGGGAAACTCCAACTCCAAATGTTACATCTTATAAATCTTGAACTATATTTTAAACTCACCATGAAATTTTTGTCTCCAATTTTTATACTTCTCCAAGAATCTTCGGCATAGGGTTTGCCACCAGACATAACTAAGTTGGGGCGGAATCTGGATGGAGAGACTTCGACGTGCTGCCCATGGGAGCTATTTTGCAATTCTGCAGCAAAGATAAAACACACAAGTTATATATTTTTTATCCTGAAAATCAAGTTATATTTGCGTCCAACACTTGGAAATGACATGAAACTTGTAGAAAAATGAGAGATAGAGGAAAAAATAATTCTGTGTTATTTCTTGGCTGCAATTACACATTAAATAGAGTACAATGAGAGTGAATCTCCTAAGATTAGAAAAAATATCCTCCTACAGAGATTAAACTATTGGAAAAATCCTATCAAATCTTCTCTAGATTTTAAATATTTACACAATCTACAATATATTCTATTTAGTTTACACTCCCCCTGAAGGTTGACTATAGATGTTGATGAGACCAAGCCTGCCTACAAGAAATTCATGTGTTTTCTCAAGACACTACTTTTGCGAGTAGATCAGCAAGTTGATTTGTAGGCACATACGCGAGGTTGACACTCCCGCCATTAATTTTTCTTTAATGAAGTGCCGGTCTTCTTCCACATGCTTAGTTCTATCATTATGAACTGGGTTATGAGCTATACCGATGGCTGATTAGTTGTCACAGTAGAGTGGCATAGGTTCTATGCACTCCATTTTATGTTATTTCATCACCCTTCGTATCCAGATGAACTCACACATTCCATGTGCCATAGACCTGTATTCAGCTTCTGCACTGCTTCTTGCAACCACTGACTGTTTCTAGGCCAGGTAACCAAATTACCCCACACTCGAGTGCAATATCCCAATGACTTTTGATCAGTAATAGATCCAGCTCAATCCATATCACGTATGGATTCACAATCACTTTTTGTGAAAATTAGACCCTTATGAGGTGTCTGTTTCAAATACCTCAATATTCTGTAAACCCCATCAAGGTGACCCTGACAAGGTGAGTGCCTGTATATACTTAGGAAACTAACTGCAAAATCCATATCTGGACGGGTATGTGAGAGACAGATGAGTTTTCCCACGATTAATTGTTAGCTTGTTTGCTATATCAACCGGATTTCCTTCTAACAATTGCTTCTTATTCCCCAATTCAATCGGTGTTTGGCTCGGTCTGTACACTAACATTCTAGTTTCCTCCAATATATCCAAATTGTACTTTCATTGAGAAATAGAAATTCCTTACTCCAAGCAATTTCCATTCCTAAGAAGTATCTTAGCATCCCAAGATCTTTAACTTCGGGCTCCTTAGCCATCATCAGCTTAATTTTCACCATTTCTGACAGTCTGACAGTTATATCATCGACATACACCATAAGATGGTTATTTTCCAGTTCTTCAAATGTTTAACGGATGTGTATGGTCCGTTTGTCCCTGACTATACCCATACCTCTTGATTACTTTGTAGAATCTGTCAAACCAAAGCATGTGGGGATTGTTTGAGTCCATAAAGAGATCTATAAAGCTTGCACACAATTTGACTTCCAACATTCTCCTCAAAACCACGAGGTCGACTCATGTAAACTTTCTCTTCAAGTTTGCCATTAAGGAAAACATTCTTGACATCCAGCTGCTATAGAGGCCAAGCAAGATTGGCTGCCAAGGACAGAAGAATCCTTACAGTATTTAGTCTTGCAACAGGTGTGAAGGTTTCAGTATAATCTATACCGTAAGTTTGTAAGAAACTCTTCGCAACCAAGCATGCTTTATGTCTCCCAATTGAACCATCACCTTTGTGCTCAACTGTGAACACCCATTTACACTCTACTACAGTTTTTACTTCTGGCAATTGTACCAAGCTCCATGTTTTCTATCGTGGGCATACATTTCTTCCAACACTGCAGCCTTCCACTCCGGAAGATCTAAAGCTTCTTGAAGTAACCTAGGAATGGTTATACTGGACAAGTTCAAGGTAAAGGCATGAAATGAAGAGGACAAATTTGAATAAGAAAGAAAGTTAGAAATGGGATGTTGAGTACAAAACCGTACACCCTTTTAAATGCTATAGGCACATCAAAGATCATGAGAAGTACCTGATAGAGGGGAATCTATCATCGTCTGTTCTCTTGGCTGTTACTAGGATTCATGACATCTTTAGTTACCTGATACTTGTTCTTTCTTGAATAGATGTACAACTCTTTTGTGGTGCTGGTTCCGTTTTGTCACAGGAAATGTTGTATCACTTATTTATGGGTTGATCATAGATGGGTCGGGACGAGAGAAATCGAAAGGTACACCGAGAGGAGTGTCCCAACAAGCTTCATTAGATGTCTCCCAGAGAAGTGAAGAGGTGGAGAAAAAGGAATATCCTCGAGGAGGGAGACATCACGAGACATACATCTTTCTAGTGTGCTGGGGCAATAAAAACGGAACGGTTTTGAAATGAAAAATAGCCCACAAAGACGGTTTTAATGGCTCGAGGTAAAGTTAGTTGTGATGGTGATTATTGACATGCACAAATGCTAGACACCCAAATGTCTTAAGCGGAAGATGAGTGGAGATATGGCCATGGGAAATTCTTCAGCGAAGAGAGATAAGGGGACTCTGGATATGAAGGGGCAGTTGGTAGGCGGTTGATGAGAAAGGTAGCGGTGAGCACCATATCACCCTATAGGTATTAGGGAATTCCATGCTGAACATAAGGGCACGAGCAATTTCAAGAAGGTGATTCTTTCGTTCGGCTACCCTGTTTTGTAGGGGAGTTCAACACATGAACTCAGACGGGTAACAACGTGGGATTGGAGATATTCACCAAGAGTGTTATTGAAGTATTCTAGGGAACAATCTTCTAAATTAGGGAACAATCTTCTAAATTAGAAAACATAAAGGTTGATTAGCTAGTGTAATCTTTGTATAATCTTTTAAAATAGGAAGGTTAGATTTGTGTAATCTCTTTAATTAGAGAAGTTAGATTCTCTAGATTTTTTGTTGTACTCTATATAAGTTGTAAAGTTGATTCATTCCTTCTCCTTTTCTCATATGGTATCAGAGCAGTAGACTCTTGATCCTTCCTCTTCATCGCGTCTCTCTGTCGAGGCTTTTTTTTTAAGAATCATGTCTAATAAACCTATCATTACCGGAGATGCCACGCCCGAGAAACCCTCTGGCGCTTTTGGGTCAATCGCTCCTTTTTCCGGGAGTGATATGTCGTCACTACAAATCACAACCTATCGCCTAAATGGCCATAACTATCTACAGTGGGCACAGTCTGTAAAAATCGTCATCTGTGCTCGTGGGAAGTTAGGTTTCCTCACCGGCGATCTCCCTCCTCCTGCGACCACCGATCCAACATACTCTACTTGGCTGGCCGACAACTCCATTGTTCTTGCATGGCTCATTAACTCGATGGAGCCCAACATTAGTCGTCGATATTTATGGTTCAAAACTGCACATGAAGTATGGGATGCTGTCCGTCGCATGTACTCTGATCTGGGTAATGCCTCTCAGCTCTTCGAATTACGCTCCAAGCTTAAGGAGATTAAACAGGGTTCCAATTCTGTGACCCACTACTTCTCGGAGCTTCAGGAGTTATGGCAGGAGCTGGATTTATTCCTTGAAGACTCTGCTCCTATATCCCCTCAGCCACTATCCCAAGGGGGGTCAGCACAACCACAGGAAATCAAGGTCTACACCAGACGGTCGAAATCTCAGGGTGTTAGAGACATCGTGAATCCTCATCACAGTCATGAAGCTGAACCGATGGTAGATCCTCAACCAGAGCCTCCTCCTGATTTGAACATTCCTATAGCTATTCGAAAAGGTACACGTGCTTGCACCCAACACCCTATCTCCAACTTTATGTCTTACTCCAACTTGTCCTCTCCCTTCTTTTCCTTTATTTCGAATTTGGATAGCACTGCTCTTCCTAGGTCCATCCAAGAGGCTATGGCTGTTCCTGAGTGGCGGGCTGCCGTGCTAGATGAAATACGTGCTTTGAAGATGAACAATACCTGGACCTTAGTTGAACTTCCCAAAGGGCAAAATGTGGTTGGTTGCCGATGGGTATTTACTGTGAAGTACAGGGCCGATGGTTCGATTGACAGATATAAAGCCCGTTTGGTGGCTAAAGGCTTTACTCAAACCTATGGTATTGACTACACTGAGACATTTGCTCCAGTTGCCAAACTTAACACCATACGGATCCTTCTATCATTGGCAGCAAACCTCGATTGGCCTCTGCATCAACTTGATATTAAGAATGCGTTCCTTAATGGTGATCTTGATGAGGAAGTATATATGAGCCAACCCCCCGGCTTTGAAGAAAATCTGGAAAAGCCGCTGGTATGCAAACTCCATAAGTCCCTGTATGGCTTAAAACAATCTCCCCGCGCCTGGTTTGATAAATTCTCTAAGGTTATCAAGAAGTTTGGTTATAGTCAGGGCCAAACTGATCATACGCTCTTTGTTAAACACTCCAGTCATGGTCACCTCACCATCCTCATCGTGTATGTAGATGACATCATCGTCACTGGAAATGATAACCGCGAGCTGCACGATCTTAAGCTTCTGTTGGCCAAGGAATTTGAAGTCAAAGACCTTGGTCTGCTAAGGTATTTCTTGGGTATGGAAATTGCTCGGACCCACAAGGGGATCTCGGTCTCCCAACGTAAGTACACATTGGATCTTTTAGCCGAAGCTGGTATGTTGGGATGCAAACCATGTAAAACTCCGCTTGAGCTTGGGAATAAATGGAGCATGTTTGAAGGCGCACCTGTGGATGTGGGTAGATACCAATGTCTCATTGGAAAACTTATATATCTCTCCCATACTCGTCCCGACATTGCTTTTGCGGTGAGCCTGGTCAGTCAATATATGCATTCTCCTTGTCAAGGCCATCTTGATGCTGTCTACCGAATCCTGCGGTACCTTAAACATACACCAGGGCGAGGCTTATTCTTTGCGAAAAACAATGATCGATCAGTTCGTGCATTTATGGATGTGGATTGGGCTGGGTCGCCTTCGGATAGGAAGTCCACTTCTGGTTACTGTACAATGGTTTGGGGCAATCTTGTGACATGGCGTAGTAAAAAGCAATCGGTTGTCGCGAGGAGTAGTGCAGAAGCTGAATACCGCGCCATGGCACACGGAATTTGTGAACTCATTTGGATCCAGAGAGTTCTAAATGAACTAAAGATGGAACCCCCAGATGCTATGAAACTCTATTGTGATAATAAGTCAACAATCAGCATTGCTCACAATCCAGTCCATCATGACCGTACTAAACATGTTGAAATT
>KV018563.1:9245-20961 GCA_001598015.1 Dorcoceras hygrometricum
GAAATTATGATTTCGGAGTCGCAATGGTTGTGAGCCCACGGCTAGCTGTATCCCTGAACCATTGAGGGTCACACAAGTACTGGATCACGATTCCCGCACGGAAATTGAGCTCAATGTGTTGAGCATAGGGGGAGGAATTTAGGGAGTGAGACTTCCTAAAAGTCAACAGGGGTCAAATTGCGATTTCTCATAGTTGAGGGGCTCAACTGCAATTTTGGACTAGGTGGTCTGGAAAATTGTTTTCGCATAATAATACTCAGTTTTGGAAACTGTGTAGATTGGTCCGATCAGATCGTCGATCGGAGTTATGATGAAGCCACGGTGATGGAAATGAACCGAATGTTCATATGGACCTAGGCGTAACCCAGGCCCATTGGGCCGGTCCTAGCCCATCACTAGTCTACGTATGCATGGCCTAGGGTTGATGTATGACACTAATACACAACAATCTAAACCCTAGCAAGAGCCGCCCCCTCTCCTCACTCCCTCTCCCACGGCCGTCGACCACCACGCGCCGCCTGTCGCCAGTACTCATGTAATTGGACTTGTTCCGATCACGTCGACGAGGCGATTCCGTTCGTGTCACATTTGTAGCTCTTCTAGTACAAACTGACGAAGGAGTCTTGTTTCCAGTCATGGACCGGATTAGGAGATCTACCGCCGCCAACCTTGAAGTGCCAGTTTCCCTGTGAATCTGGTCGGAGCCAGGCGCCTAGACGCCAGCAAGGTAACCTTCATTAAAACATCCTATGTATGTTTTAGTGCATTATTTGTTATGTATTGAACGTTTCCGGGGAAAATTTTGAAACTTCCGCTCCGCCCCGGGAACGGGATCCGGATCCGCCACTGCGCCAACAGATTGATGAGCTCATTGGGGTCGCTGCTACTGAACAGTTGTCCATGCCAAATTTCTTCAGCAGTTCTTTCGTATATTTGGCTTGGTTAATGAAAATTCCATTATCCAGCTGTCGAACTTGTAATCCCAGAAAGAACGTTAGCTCGCCCATCATGCTCATCTCAAATTTATCCTGCATCAGCTTAGAGAACTTTTGACATAGCTTGGGGTTAGTTGACCCAAATATGATGTCATCAACGTAAATCTGAACTAAGAGAACATGATCAGCTTTGATAAATTTAAATAAGGTCTTATCCACGGTGCTTATTGTGAAATCATGATCAATTAGGAATTTTGACAGTGTATCATACCAAGCTCTGGGTGCTTGCTTCAACCCATACAGAGCTTTATCGAATTTATAAACGTGGTTTGGATATGTATGATCTACGAAGCCAGGAGGTTGTGCAACATACACTTCCTCTGTTAGAATACCATTAAGAAATGCACTCTTAACATCCATTTGAAATACTTTAAAATCTTTGAATGCAGCGTATGCAAGGAACATGCGTATAGCTTCTAGTCTAGCTACTGGTGCAAAGGTTTCATCGAAATCTATTCCTTCCATTTGCCTAAATCCTTGAGCTACCAGTCTAGCTTTGTTTCTTGTTACTATTCCATCTTCATTCAGTTTTTTCCTGAAGACCCATCGAGTTCCTATAACTGAATGATTTGAAGGTCTAGGTACAAGTTGCCATACGTTATTTCTCTTAAATTTATTAAGTTCTTATTGCATTGCTTCTACCCAGCTTGGGTCTAGTAAGACTTCATCTATTAGCTTAGGTTCTATATGTGTAGATGAAAGCTGAATCGAAATGATCATGCATAAGCTGGCTTCGAGTGCGAATAGGAGATTCGATGTTACCTATGACCTGCTCAGGTGGATGATTTCTATTCCACCGAAGATCAAGTCCAATTGGATTTGCTTCCTGTTCTGCTTGGATGTCTTGCTGGATAGCCACATCTGGATTGTTCGATGTCAAATTGATGGTACGCGTTCGCATCTTGTGCATCAGATGTTGGTCTAGATACCAATTGATGTGAAGTACTCGCAACTGGTGCTTCAGATGTTGGTCGTTGTGTGGCAATATCTGTTTGTGCAACATCTGTTTGAGCAACATCTGTTTGGACATCTTGTGCATTTGTCGCTTGAGCTCTAGTAGCAGGCACACTTGGAGAGATCTGATCCTGTGTTGACTCAACGTTAGTCAAATCGATAACTACTGAATTAACTGTTAGATCTTGTTGAGCATTGTTGTGCGGTGTGTCCAGTGCTGGTTCCATCTCTGCTGAATGTCTTTGTTGAGCCACGTCATCATCTGAGTCATCAAAGCTGGATGATTCTAGACGTGTACATAAATCGTTAAGGTTCGCAGCTGAATTGGATCTAAAACTTGTCTCAGCAAAGACAACGTGTCTGACTCTTCAACAGTTAGACTTCTATTTTTGAATATTCGATAAGCCTTGCTCACTGCTGAATAACCTAGGAAGATACCTGCATCAGATTTTTCATCAAAAGCTGTTAGGTGCTTCTTACCATTATTATGAATAAAGCATCTACACCAAAACACCCTGAAATATGAAATATCAGGTTTCTTGCCACTCCATATCTCATATTTGGGGTTTTATCGTGCAACTTGTTAATCATAGATCTGTTCTGAGTGTAGCAAGCTGTATTAACTGCTTCTCCAAAATTTTAGTGAAATGCCAGAATAAGCATTCATAGATCTTGCAGCTTCTTTTAAAGTGCGATTTCTCCTCTCAAATAGCCCGTTCTGTTGAGGAGTTCTAGCTGCAGAAAGGTCATTCTGTATCCCTATGTCATCCAGATAAGAAGATCATTTTTGATTTAAAAACTCGGTACCACGATCACTTCTTATCCTGTTGACTGTACAAGATCTGTCATTTTGTAAACGTTTTAAAAGACTAATGAGTTGGTCAGCGGTATCAGATTTTGCTTTTAAAAACTGCATCCAAGTGAATTTTGTAAAATCATCAACAACAACTAGGGTGTAGTTCGTTCCCCCTAAGATTGTTACGGGAATAGGACCAAAGAGATCCATATGCAAAAGCTCTAAGCTTCGGGAAGAACGTTTACCGCCTTTCTTTTTAAAAGTAGAACGAAATTTGTTTACCAAGCTGACATGCGGCACAGATCTTGTCTTTAGAAAAATTCATTTTGGGCATACCAGAAACCAGTTCATGCTGACTCAAATTGGCAAGCGTTTTAAAGTTTAGATGGTTCATTCGCTGATGCCACAACCAGCTCTTGGAAGAGTTGGCTGCTAAGCAATTTGTTCAGATCCCATGGGTTCTGACCAATTGATAATGTAGGTATTTCCCGATCTTTTATCTACCAATACAGTCAGTCCTTCTGGACTCTGAACTGTGCATGTGTGCTGTTGAAAGTTAACTATGTAACCCTTGTCACATAGCTGACTAATGCTAATCAAATTATATCGCAAGCTATCAACAACTAAAACATCAGATATTGAAATGTTACCGTGGGTAAGCTTACCCTTACCCACAGTGTTACCATGTGAGTTATCACCAAAGACTATCTTTGCTCCTTTGTGTCGAGTAACATCTGATAACAGCTTTGGGTTTCCAGTCATGTGTCTTGCACATACACTATCCAGGTACCATGTGAGCGTTATCACCAAACACAATTTTTGCTCCTCTATGAGGTGTCACATCTGTTAGCAGCTTGTGGTTCCCAGTCATATGTCTTGCACAACCGCTGTCCAGGTACCATATGGTTGATTCATCAGCAGCTTTGCACCTGTTATTCTGCAATCATAGATTTGAAGTTCAGGCCATTGTATTTCGAAAAATTTTTAAGCCCTGATTTTAAGCTTCCGTGATTATGCGCTTATTATGTGTTAATTGTTACTAATTAGCACGGGGCCTGACACAGCTTGTGGTTCCCAGTCATATGTCTTGCACAACCGCTGTCCAGGTACCATATGGTTGATTCATCAGCAGCTTTGCACCTGTTATTCTGCAATCATAAAAACAGATTTTGGTACCCAATTTTACTTGGGTCCAGATAGGATTACCCCTTTTGGGACCCATACTTGAATTACCTTAACAATTTTCCCAGTATGATAGTCCATAACGGTCTGTGCTAAAATATTGTGAGATCTGTTGAGTGTTGGTTTGATATTTTGACCATTCAAATCTCTATGGGGCCTAACCTTCATCCATTCAGATTTAACCTTCTTAGAGCCACGTCTTTGTTGGTTCTGAACAAACGACTTGGATCTAGCTTTTGCCTTTTCCTTGTCAAGTCTGTTCTTTAGCCAACCAGACTTAGAACTCTCGGGTCTGTCATAGCCAATACCAGCTTTTCCTTTCTTATTCAATAGCTCCGAGATCTGGTCATCATACCGTACCGACTCGCATGGATCATGTATCACACTAGCTTTGACAAAGCTCATATTTTTGAGCTTGTCATGTGCTAGATTTGATTGAGTACAAGTCTCTCCAGAGCTGCTTTCACTAGCATTGAAACCTAAGCCAGTTCTATCATTCGCTGGATTATGAATTTCACACAGCTTATCTAGAGAAACAGAAGACTGAGTCCAGGAGCTCATTATCAGTTTTAACTTTTCAATTTCAGACTCGAGCTCACTGGATCTTATCCTCAAAGATTCATTCTCAGTCTTCAGCTTACTCAAATACGATTTGTAAACTGCCAGTTCACCAAGTTTCACAGATCTTGGTTCCACTGAACTATTTTTCAAATCTACGTTTTCAGCTTTGACTTCCTCGAATGTCTGAGAAAGCTTACGATACTCATGGACCATTTCATTCAATGCAGTGATTAGGTCCTCTCGTGTAAATTCAGTATTTGAAAAATCTAATACCTCATCTTCCGAAGTCTGATTAGCCATGAGACAGTGAACTTCCTCCTGTTCACTATCGCTGGATGAAGAGCTGCTTGATGAGGAATCTGTATCGGTATCTGCCCAGTTCTTGTTGCCTGAATTTCACAAAGCTTATCTAGAGAAACAGAAGACTGAGTCCAGGAGCTCATTATCAGTTTTAACTTTTCAATTTCAGACTCGAGCTCACTGGATCTTATCCTCAAAGATTCATTCTCAGTCTTCAGCTTACTCAACTCGATTTGTAAACTGCCAGTTCACCAAGTTTAACAGATCTTGGTTCCACTGAACTATTTTTCAAATCTACGTTTTCAGCTTTGACTTCCTCGAATGTCTGAGAAAGCTTATGGTACTCATGGACCATTTCATTCAATGCAGTGATTAGGTCCTCTCGTGTAAATTCAGTATTTGAAAAATCGAATACCTCATCTTCTGAAGTCTGATTAGCCATGAGACAGTGAACTTCCTCCTGTTCACTATCGCTGGATGAAGAGCTGCTTGATGAGGAATCTATATCGGTATCTGCCCAGTTCTTGTTGCTTTCTTTAGCAACTAGTACTTTGCGATCATTCTTTCTGCTGGGCCTCTTATCATCTGTGAGGCTCTCTGCTCACAATTAATCCTCTAATCTAAATCAGTAGGTTATTAATTTAAACTAAACACGTTTATTAAATCTAATCTGGTTCATATATAAGCTACGTAGAAATTTTTTTTTTCAACCTGCAGAAGCGTAAAAGGGTTCAGCTTGTAGCGTAACTATTGTTCATTTATACGAATACTTCATAGTTCACGATGGTTACAAGCTAAGTTTACTAGTACACACTTGATTCTTATATACAAAACCAGACGTGAGCAACCTAAGACCAACTGTCCAAAAATATAGACTATCGGCTAGTGTTTATTCCTCGTGCTGCTGATCCCGCGTCTAGGTAGTTATCTATCGCTACCCTTGGTTGCTCCCCACTAGTTTCTTCCTCCTGTTGTCATGCACACATACAAAACAAAACAACAGCCGGATAAACTCCGGTGAGAATCATCTCAGTATAATCAGCAGGCATGAACAATAGCAATAAAATGAATAACAGTTTATCAACTGTAAAACAAATGCAATGCAATGAAATGATTCTATTTCTCTTCTTCGATCTCAGAATTGATTCCATTTCAGTTCGGTGCCATCAAGATTCGTATCCGATCTTGACATGAATATTCATCTATCGAAACCATCTCCGGCTTCGAAAATCAGGCCAACTCAGTCCTGGGCATTAGAATCAATTCACTCCTCTTCATTATGCAATGTCATGCAAATATAAAAGATCCACTACCTGTGATGGATCGACACATACACAATTCAAGTTCTAAATCAAGAACAGTAATCAAATATGTATGTGATTTCAGCGGGATAACTCAAGAAATATCATTCTCGAGTAATCTAATCCCTGACTCTTCTGTCAAATTATACATTCGTTCTTCTGTTTTCAAAATACTTCACTTAAACTCTGTTTCAACATTTCCTGTCAACACTTCCTGAGAACTTCACAGAATCAAAGTCCGATATCTGTAATCAAGATGTTCTCAATATTTCGAATTTCAATCTTATTTATAGACAACGGTCTCTGTGTTTCCGCAACATTTCCAACGTGTTCAATTCGAATTCCACGTGTTATGCTGAGTATTCAAACAGGATATACTCCCACCGCTTCGAAAGTGGATAACGATAAACAGATTCCTCAACTGTTGTTCAGTCGCTGTTCGAAACCATCATATGTCATTCCCTCGACTGGACGTATCATTCTATTGTTATTCAGCAGTAGCAACAACCAGTCGAAGCGAGAATCCAGTCGCAATACTTCGCAATCAAAACGATGTCGTTACAACTAATCTCAACGACGTCGTAACGTACCCAAGACAACCAGCAGCTTTTCGCTTTAATAATCCAACGACTGATTTCGCTACATTATTTAAAACGACATCGCATTGTTCCTTACGACTGATTAACCAGCAGATACAACAAACCATCGACTGATCTCTAATTCATACAAAACGACATCGTATTGAGGTTCCTGTTCATAAGTCAAAACGATGTCGCATTGCTCTTTCAGCTGGAACCAAATTTTTACATACTCGCCTCGACTGGTTCGCGTTTAAAAAAAACGACGACGTCGCACCCAGTCGATACATCAATAAACCAGCAGATACACAAAGAATTCTTGCTGCTGGTTCCCACGTGCGTAACAGTAAGCAACACGTGGGACTTCCTCGTTGATCCTTGTATTCACGCGTCTGCTTCCAGCTGCAACCAACACTAGCGCTTCGACTGAATTTCAAATTTCAACCAGTCGCAAGCTACAGTAGTGTTGACCCGCATGGACTTTGCTACAATAACCTGCTGCCGAACGATTTTATCAAATCTCTTCGTCTGGTCGCTTCATATGATTCCCACGCTTAGCGAAATTCAACGATACCAAGATCCTACATTACCCAACACTTCCAGAAGAAATCCGAGCTCATAATCAAGCTTCATCAAAATCTATCATTTGAAAATCTGGAAATCCGGGAATTGCTAATTCTGTTCTTAATTATTTCGGGCATTACATCAGCTCTTGTCCTCATCCTTCTATCTTTTGATCTCTCCTTGGATCTATCATCTTTCTTTTCATCTCTCTTGAATCTGTCTTCTTTCTTGGGCCTTTTGCAATCAGCAGCAAAATGCCCTGGACGACCACAGTTAAAACAATTTTGGTCAGTGGTAACCTTATAAAATTTATGTGCATTATTGTAAGAGAAGGAAGGGTTGTAGGATTTTCTCATGAATTTCCCAAACTTCTTAACGAAGAGGGACATGGCGACGTTGCTGAGTTGTTCTGCCGATTTGCTAGTGCTTGGAGAGCACTGTTCAGATGTTGTTGCCGCTAGAGCTTTGGTTGGTTGAGATGTTGAGGGTCCAGCTTCAGATCTTGTCTCTAGCTCGAACTCATAGGCTTTAAGATTTGCAAAGAGGTCATGCAATTCCAGCTTGTTCAGATCTTTCGATTCACGCATAGCCATGGTCTTAACATCCCACTCTCTGGGCAACACTCTCATCACCTTCAGCGCCAATTAACGGTTGCTGTATTCTTTGCCCAAACTGGTAAGCTCTATCACCACAGCACTGAATCGCTCATCGAACTCCGCCATGATTTCTCCATATTTCATCTTGATTGATTCATATTTCTGCTGGGCCACAGTTAGCTTGTTCTATTTCGTTTCATCATTGCCCTCGCAGATTTGTATCAGCTTCTCCCAAATCTCCTTGGTAGTGGTACATGTTTTGATTTTGCTGAACATATTTTTGTCCAGCGTCTTGTAGAGGATGTCCCTGGCCACATTGTCCAAGTTCGCCTTATTTTTCTCCTCATTGGTATACTCATGTCTCCTCTTTTCCACATATTCTGATGCACCATCACTCGTCGCGAATTCTAGGTTTATCTTCATTATTTTCATTGGACCATCAGTGATGACTGACCACATATCATCATCTTGAGCAGCCAAATGCGCTTGCATTCTGATCTTCCAGTCATCATAGTCCTCCTTGGAAAACATTGGAATCTTGTTGTGAGAGGTAGACATAATGAAATATATAAATTACAAATAACACATTGTTCAATACTGAGATAGCGCAAGCTCTGATACCAATTGATAGGATCAATAGGATCGAAAAACAGCCTTTGGAGTTCAGAAGGGGGGGGGGGTTGAATGAACTCCTTTGGGATTTTAAAATATCGAAACCTTAAAATAGTTTTTACAAGCGCCCAGCTTAACTTAAATCCGAGTTACCAGATTTAAGGTATCTTAGTTAAAATGCTGATCTCTCGACTAACAATGAATGTGCGGAATGAATTCGATTAACCAGTGAACAGTGATATACTGGAAATAAATGCAGTAAGTACAAGTATAGGGTCAAGAGTTTGTTTATGGAAGTTCGGATATCAAATCCTAAGTATCCCCTTCTTCCTTATCCAGGAAGGTTCCACTAGAAGAGTTTGATGAATACAGACGCTGTAGACACCCAATCACCGAGCCTCGTTACAGGTGAACTCCTAGCAACTCCAATCAACAAGTAGTCACAGCTGCTGAATACAAGTAATAAGAATTTTTCGAACTGCTTCACAAAGCCAGTTCGTTACAGACTCAAAATGATAATACAATGAAATACACAAATAATGAGACTGTAGATCTTCTGGTTTCTATACTATGAAACACGATTCAACAAGTGAACCAGAAGATGATATCTCAAAGATTGAAAACAATGAGAGCTAGAGCTTGAATGTTCTTCGAGTTGTATCACTGGACTTCGAATGATTTTTCTGTGAAAATATCCAGTAACTGTGTGAGCTTTTTGTTTTTGAGAAAGCTTCGTGAGAATGTAGAGATTCACACAGAGTATGATGGAGAGTAGAATAACCGAGAGTAAGAGCTTCTTCAATTTAAATTCTAGCTATTCATACCTTTTGATCTCAACGGTCAATAAAATCACCTAAGGAAACAAAATCCTTTTTAAATATATGTCCATCGCATATTCTGCTCCACAACAATGGTTGACTATGCTTCGTCAGGGCCAAAATGTCGTATGACCATATTTGGGTAAACATCGTATAACGTCCTCTGTGTACTGTACTATTTACCCAAAATAGCTCTGACATGTCTCCTTAATTCCAGGAAAATTGTACGATTTGATCTTCACCATTGATTCTTTCCAATTTGAATATATGATCATGTTTGAATTGGTTCATCATTTGCGCCTGAAATCTCTTTTCGTTAACACAGTTCTTTCTTTCTTGAGGAAGACGACTATCTTAACGCTGATTTGAGTAAACGTAGTTTTCACATCTGAATGTATCAACATCTGAAATAAATAGAGATAACTGTGCATTTGCAACATCTGAATGCAACAACTGAATGTAGCAACTGATAATGTTTTGATATCTGAGAGCTCTGTTAACCCAAAATCTGAATACTCCAAATTAACCACAGCTGATTCCAAAGAAACTGTACTCAACATCTGACATATTTACAACTGAGATATTCAACCCGATATTTGAATAAACCACTCTACATCTGAATAGATTACTCAACATCTGAACAGTTCCCGAATATCAAGATCTGATAACAAATCAACTGTAAACCTCATTCTGAAATACTGAGATCTGAATAGATACTGTTCACAACTTAAATACTCGAAACTGAAACACTAGATCACAAACTATGAATGACCTATGCTTCCAACAACAGATCTTCCATTGTAGCTCACTTCTGAATACACTGTTCCCGAAATATGAACTGATCCAAAAAGCCAAATCTGTTTCAAAACATCGACCGAACAACAAAGACTGAAACTCTGAATAATTTATTCTACTCAGTTCTGAATGCTTCCCAAGGTCAACTCAGATGTCAACGCTTAGCTCAGAATCATTCAAGACTTAGAAACCTTCAATCGACTTATATGACGTCACATATTCTGAACTTCAATACACTGAAATGACTGTTAGAGTAGATGCCCAACTAGCCAACTTGGGCTCGCATGATTACTCAAATTCTTCGAATAGATTAGAGTATCATCAATAAATACGATCACAAAATCATCAAGGTATCGTTGGAAGACTCGGTTCATTAGACTCATGAACGCTGCTGGTGCATTAGTCAGTCCAAAAGGCATAACCACGAACTCATAGTGACCGTATCTTGTTCGAAAGGCAGTATATGTCTTCATCTCTTACTCGCAATTGATGATATCCGGATCTCAAATCGATCTTTGAATACACTGTCGATCCCTGCAATTGATCAAATAAATCATCTATTCGTGGCAAAGGATATTTATTCTTTACCGTTGCCTTGTTCAGTTGCCGGTAGTCAATACATAACCTCATTGATCCATCTTTCTTTCGCACAAATAATACTGGAGCACCCCAAGGAGAAACACTTGGTCTAATGTATCCCTTGGTAAGAAGTTCCTCCAGCTGCTCCTTCATTCCTTCAATTCAATTGGTGCCATTCGGTATGGTGCTTTTGATATTGGTTGTGTACCTGGCATCAATTAAATGCTGAAGTATACCTCTCGATATGGAGGTAATCCCGGGATCTCATCAGGAAAAACATCAGCAAAATCGCAAACCACTGGTATATCAACCAGATTCAGGCTATTTTTCTTCGTATCTATTGCATAAATCAGAAATCCCTCCGCTCCTTTCCGCAATAGATTATTCATGGTAATAGCAGAGACCAAAGGAATTCTGGCTCGCGATCCCTTACCATAGAATTTCCATTCATCAGCTTTTTCTGGTTTAAATCGAACCACCTTCTGAAAACAATCTACTGTTGCTCTATACTTGGTTAACATATCTATGCCCATGATACAATCAAAATCAGATAACCCGAGCACAACACAATCAATTTCAATTGCGTGACCCTCAAACTGTAACACACAATTTCTAACAGCAGCGATTGATAACATTCCCTTCCCCAGAGGTGAAGAAACCGATACTATTTCGGCTAAGGGTTCAACAGACAACTTATGTGATACAACAAAATTCTCAGAGATAAAGGTGTGTGATGCACCAGTATCAATTAATACATAAGCTGTAAATTTGCACAAGTAGCAGTTACCTGCAATAACATCGTCTGTGGCTGCCTGTGCTTGCTCCTCCACAATTTCTAACAGCAGCGATTGATAACATTCCCTTCCCCAGAGGTGAAGAAACCGATACTATTTCGGCTAAAGGTTCAACAAACAACTTATGTGATACAACAAAATTCTCAGAGATAAAGGTGTGTGATGCACCAGTATCAATTAATACATAAGCTGTAAATTTGCACAAGTAGCAGTTACCTGCAATAACATCATCTGGGGCTGCCTGTGCTTGCTCCTCGGTTAATGCAAACACTCTTGCTTGTTGTTTAGGAG
>KV018563.1:22672-37371 GCA_001598015.1 Dorcoceras hygrometricum
TTTAACGTTGGCTCATATTATTGGGGACATTAAGGGGACCGTCCTTCACGACTCAACATTGATGGGTCATCTTGACACGTGATAGTAAACGGCGTCATATTATTGGGCCCTTACTGGACGTGAGGTGAATACATGGGGGTTGCAATCGGAAACTACCTTTTGGGGGTCATGGATGGCTGATATTATTCGGGTCCATGATCGCTTGATTGGGCTCCGTGTACCCACTAAAGAAACCTGTTTTCTCGATTTCATTAGAGGGT
Source organism: Dorcoceras hygrometricum (assembly GCA_001598015.1). Lineage (NCBI taxonomy): Eukaryota > Viridiplantae > Streptophyta > Magnoliopsida > Lamiales > Gesneriaceae > Dorcoceras > Dorcoceras hygrometricum. The sequence goes on from KV018563.1 coordinate 22,933, forward strand.
GGTGAAATCGTTAAAATAGTGGGAGGGTAATTCCCTAAACTTAACGAACATGTTTTATGTCTTAGCGTTTATTTTATATATAGTTAGTGATGCATGTCTGTTTTCCTTTTCAGTATTACTGCTTATAAAATGGTTTCGATGAAAAACCCGCTCGCTGCTATACTGGATAGCATTAACGACCATGTTTTATGTCTTAGCGATTATTTTATATATAGTTAGTGATGTATGTCTGCTTTCCTTTCAGTATTACTGCATTGTAAAATGGTTTCGATGAAAAACCCGCTCGCTGCTATACTGGATAGCAACAGGTTCACCGGTTTGAACTACCAAGACTGGCTCCACAATCTCAATCTTGTATTGGCTTCGGAGAAGCTCCTCTATACGATAGAGAAGTGCCCTCTGGTGGAAACCCCTGCCAACATCAGCCCTGAGGAGATGATTACGCTTAACCAATGGCGGGACGACGAGGTTAAAGCTCGATGCTATGTGATGGCATCGATGTCCAATGAAATGCAACGGCGCTTTGAGAAGACAAAGTATGCTTCTGCCATACTATTTCATCTCAAGGAACTGTACGGGGAGAACTCTAGACATGAGAGGTTCACGGCTGTCAAGGAGCTCAAGTCTATATTAAATAGACTAAGTGGTGGACTTGGACCGGCCCAACGGGCCCGTGTCCAACGGATGAACATTCAGTTCATCCCCATCACCGAGACTTCATCGTAACCCCGATCGCCGATCAGATCAGACCGATCGACTCAGTTTCCAAAACTGAATACTATGATCTGAAAAACCATTTTTCAGAACCCCAGTGAAAAATGACCATCGCGGAAGAGTTCCAAACAAGACACCATCGCGGATTCAACCACTGAGGCTGAGTACATCGCAGCATCAGCTGCTGCTAAAGAGGCGGTTTGGATAAGGAATTTCGTCCAAGAGTTGGGCGTAATCCCTGAAGGAGTTGGTCCAGTCCCGATGTACTGTGACAACACAGGTGCCGCTGCGCAAGCAAAGGAACCTAGGTCTCACCAAAGATCCAAACATGTACTGAGGTAATACCACATAATCCGGGATATTGTGGCTAGAGGTGACATAGCAGTTGATAGAGTCGCCTCTGCAGACAACATTGCTGATCCACTTACGAAGCCCTTTCCAGGACCATTGTTTGAACAACATCGTGAAGCAATGGGACTACGCAATATGAGTTGTTGGCTTTAGGGAAAGTGGGAGATTGTTAGAGTAGGTGCCCAACTAGCCAACTTGTGGAGTGTGGGCTTTTGATGACTCTTTGTGTAAAACAATCTTTGTTTATGCAATTCACATTTTATATATGGCATTATTTATCATCACTATTTTATAATGTTAACAATCGTGTTGGATAAAGACCTAGAATGCACCATAGTGTATGTTAGATGTGATAGTGGATATGATGGCTATCATGAAACACATCTAATAGTCACTGTGTATTCTGAACTTGTTCCTAGTCGATTGGACCGTCAAAATGAGGATAAAGCCGCCCGAGTTTGAGACTAGCATCTACGATGTGGAGTACCACGTGTCATTGGAAGGGAACATTGTGATGTTCTGAGCATGCATATGGATGGATTGCCTTGCGAACTATCGAGCTACCCTCGTTCGAATTCTCCAAGTGGTTACCATTTGTCGAGTGGAGAGTCCGAGGTATTGGTTGTATGGATTAGTCCTTACTACTCGAAACATCATTGAGTTCAATCATAAGAACCAACGTACGTGGCGATGCGGTTCACCCGACCTTACCTCGGGATCCCACGCACCTCTATGCTGCCACTTCACCATACCGTGAACACATGGATCCATAAGCTCATTATAATATTAACAAATGTTCATCGGGCCCAGTATCCAGATTCCGCTCATCATTACTTTGCCACAAATCACTTCAATCTTTCAAAAACATTTTTCTTTTCTTCCATGCCTTTAAAATTTCATGATGCGTGAAATTCGTAAAATAGAATAATCATATACATAAAATACTACATATATAATTAAATATATATTTATGGGCTTTTACATTTTCTCCTCCGATCAAGGACTGGTTCAAGTGATTGGCACACTAATTCTAAGCCCAAAAGTCTAGACCTGATCTTAAAATATAACTTAAACCAAAACTAGACTTTACATTTTCTGCCCCGACGAGATTCAGTTGGAGCGGCTAAACCGTAAAATTCATTCAAAATCCATTTCCTAACCAAATGTCTAGACCCACATGACCCTACCTAGATGGTCTAGCTCCTGGAACTAACCATCACCGACCAGGATGTCCGACACGATCAACCTGACGTATGCAAACCCACAGCCCATGCACAGACCGCAACCAGCACACGTGCTAGGAATAAAACGCATAACTAATTCGTTACTCGGCCAAATCGCTCCCCATTTGGGCCTGCATGACTATAATTCAATGATATATCTCTTTCAATCAACCTTGACCACACAGACCACATATAGTGTGAGGAAGCATATTTTAGATTAGTGATTAATCGAAATTTATTTGGGATTTGTCGCGTAGATTTGAGGGTTTTGCGAGATAAATCTGATTCCAGTTGAATTTCAGACGTCGCGCTAATGCAAGGAATCAGTTGTAGCGCATTTCAGAAGTCAACGCGAGTCAACGGTACTGTAGCTCTAGATGATGAAGTTTAATCAGTCGTTGATGGCGCGGGAGTGATGCGTCGTCGTTTCGCTATTCAGTAGTAGCGCTTGAAGAGGAATCTGTTGGCAGCAGGTGCACGGGCGCAAGGATTAACGAGAAAGCGACACGTGTTGGTCAACATTTTCGTGTTGACTGCTGATGTAGAAGCGCTGAGCAGCAATTGCGATTGTGAGGGATTTGATTCAATCGAGTGGCCAGTTGCTGTTGATGAGGCGACGTCGTTTTGATAAGTTGGAACGCAGCATTTTGGGTGTAGCGTTTTGGATCAGCTGTGGGCAGCAAGGGTGATGTGTCCCTTTACGTCGTCGTTTGAGTTACTTAGCGTGACGAGCTGCTGGTTGTTTCGAAAGGAATCTGTCATCAGCTGTTGGAGCGCTGCGTCATCGTTTTAATTAGTTGATGCGACGTCGTTTTGGTGCGCGAAAGGAAATTCAACGTCAGATGGTTGCTGCTGATTTCGTTGAGAGGAAAAGCTGGTTTCTGTCGTAAGATTCCTACTGTTTCGATGTTTGATTATTTTAGAACAGCAGCTGTTGGATTTGAGAGATATATATATATATATATATCACTCGCGATGTCTTTATTCTGATCTCCAAGATGTATTCATGGCTATCGAATCTCTAATGACTCTCGATTTACCAATGGTCGTTGATTCGATCGGGATATATGAGTTGAAAGTACTGTACTATATGCTAACCATGACCGACTGGTTCTTACAGGCACTATCAGTGATACCTAGGGGATCATGGGGCGATGTTGCTAGGCGCTTTACCATGGTCCGATGGGTAGATCAGAAAAATGTGTTTTCTGATTCACAATGAGTTGTGAGCCCACGGCAAGCTGTATCCCTAACCATTGACGGTCACACAGTGTACTGGTTTACCAATTTCCGTACAAACAAGGATATGGTACTCAAAGTGTTGAGTATAATAGGAGGAAGGTTGGGAGCATGACTTCCAAAAAGTAGCTAAGGGAGTAGGACTTCCATATTTAGCTAATGAGTGTAAAACCTGTCATATATAGATTTAGTGGTCCGAAAATTTGATTTTGCATCATAATGATCAGTTTTGTAAACTGAGCACATCAGTGATATCTGATCATCGATCGGGATTACGAAATCTCTTAAGGTGGGCAGAATGTGAGGAATCAAAGTTTAGATTAGTGATTAATCGAAATTTATTTGGGATTTGTCGCGTAGATTTGAGGGTTTTGCGAGATAAATCTGATTCCAGTTGAATTTCAGACGTCGCGCTAATGCAAGGAATCAGTTGTAGCGCATTTCAGAAGTCAACGCGAGTCAACGGTACTGTAGCTCTAGATGATGAAGTTTAATCAGTCGTTGATGGCGCGGGAGTGATGCGTCGTCGTTTCGCTATTCAGTAGTAGCGCTTGAAGAGGAATCTGTTGGCAGCAGGTGCATGGGCGCAAGGATTAACGAGAAAGCGACACGTGTTGGTCAACATTTTCGTGTTGACTGCTGATGTAGAAGCGCTGAGCAGCAATTGCGATTGTGAGGGATTTGATTCAATCGAGTGGCCAGTTGCTGTTGATGAGGCGACGTCGTTTTGATAAGTTGGAACGCAGCATTTTGGGTGTAGCGTTTTGGATCAGCTGTGGGCAGCAAGGGTGATGTGTCCCTTTACGTCGTCGTTTGAGTTACTTAGCGTGACGAGCTGCTGGTTGTTTCGAAAGGAATCTGTCATCAGCTGTTGGAGCGCTGCGTCATCGTTTTAATTAGTTGATGCGACGTCGTTTTGGTGCGCGAAAGGAAATTCAACGTCAGATGGTTGCTGCTGATTTCGTTGAGAGGAAAAGCTGGTTTCTGTCGTAAGATTCCTACTGTTTCGATGTTTGATTATTTTAGAACAGCAGCTGTTGGATTTGAGAGATATATATAGCGCTGAGTTCCTTGTGCCTTTCTCTTTCGATTGCTACCCATTTGAGGCTGTAGTTCGACCTTGGAGAAGATAACGAAGTAGCAGTGTTGTTCGATTATCTTCGCCTGGTGAGATCTGTTGAGGTAGATTGAAGCTGTGAGGTACGAATTGAGCAGTTTTAACAGCTTTGAGCGTGGAAATGGCTATATTTCGTGTTATGAATTCTGTGTTGTATTGATGGCTGAATTACGTGAATAGACTTTACTTGATTTGATTATTGATGTTCTGTTTTCACGTATTGTTATTGTATGCATTTAGAATTGATTATTGAATGGCATTCATGCATAGATCTTGAGCCATATTGATTGATTGATGTCCCTTTTGAGAGCCACGTTGTGACTGGCCGATAGATGTGTCGTGCCTGAAAATTCCAACGCTATCATCGGAGTGGTGACTGCCGGATTCGAGTGTCTACCACCGAGCTGTGATGGGCTGACGGGCCCTGAAGATCATGGACCGATGATTTCCTCGTTTGATTTACTGTTGGGTATAGAGGCTCAACTTGAGATGATTTGCCAGTTACACTGGTCTTGATTACCGATTCCTTGATAGCCTCATGCATTCATAGCATTGATTTATAGCATGTTGCATGATTTGCTGTTCTGATGGCTCTTCGTACTGAGTCTTGACCTCGTATTTATTTTTCTGCTTTTGTGTATTTTGGGTCTGTGTTACCCATTTTCAGGATCTCCAGGTAACCAAGCTGGACCGAGTGGAGCGCCAGCTGGTCGATCCCCATTTCTTTGAGTCCCAGTTATATATTGTATCATGTATTGAACCAGGGGATGCCCTGTATTTATTTGTATATGGGGATCTGTATCTTGTTTGGGATTTTATGTTACCTGTTTTGCTTGAGTTTGATTTAACTCATATTTTAATTATTGATATTTTGAATGACGATTTGAGTTCAGGCCTAAATTATTTTCGAAAATTTTTAAGTCCGATTTTATGCTTCCGTGATTATGTGCTTGTTTGTGCATTAATCTTGAGTGATTAGCACGTGGCCTGACATTTTTGGTATCAGAGCTTAAACTCGGATAAGCTCGCTTTCTTTTGATTCACACTCGAGTCTAGGCACAAAGTTTTGATTTGATTTTGATCGACTCTGTGACTTACGTGATTATATTATCTGTCTCCTTGATATCTGCTATTAGTATTACCTTGAGAATTGTTTAGATGCCGCTGAGGAGAGGTAGAGGTAGGACTACTAGACGTACCGCAGAGGAGTCTAGGGCCTCGGATAGTGATGAGGGCAATCAATAGGTTGAGGATGTGACGAGACAGATAGGCGAGATGGAGCTAGTCTTAGCTAGGTTCCAGCGAACGAACCCTCCGAATTTTCCTGCTGCTGAGGGTGGTGCGTTGGCTAGTGCAGATGGAGGAGCTATTTGATACTTTGGAGTACACTCCTGAGAAGAGATTAAAGCTGGCGGTGTTGCAATTGAGGGATACTGCACAGCGTTGGTGGAGAGGTACTTCGCGTATTCTACGTGAGATTGGGGCTGTGATTACTTGGGAGAGCTTCTGTGCCGCATTCCGACAGGAGTATACCCCAGAGTCCTACTACAAGAGTCGCGAGCGGGAGTTTGACAATTTGAAGAAAGGGACGATGAAGGTGGCCGAGTATGCCAGGCAGTTTTCTTCACTTCTGATGTATGTGCCTCACGTAGCTAACCAGGGGAGGACGAAAAGGAACAAGTTCATGAAGGGACTGCGACCTGATTTGTTCCGGATGGTGTTTTCTGGATCCCCTGCGACGTATGTTGATGCTGTGAATCGAGCGGTTTACATTGAGGAGAGTTTGTTGGAGGCGGATGCTCCGGTTCAGCCAATGACTGGGCGTGATTTTCAGCCGGTGCAGAACGTGTCACAGTCGTTCCAGTCTCCTCAGGGTCGCAGCATCAATCGCCACCAGTTTAGACCTTGAGGGAAGCAGTTCAAGAAGAATGCGAATTCGAGTTCCTCTGGTTCTGTGAGTTCTGGTAGCAGTGGTTCTGGCAGTATGTCTTGTGGACAGTGCGGGGGAAAGCATCCGACTTTGCAGTGCCGTGGTGTGCAAGGTACTTGCAATAACTGTGGACAGCCTGACCATTATAGGAGAGTATGTCCTTTGCTGAGGGGACAGACTTCGGTTCCTTCGCAGCAGGGTTCGACTGGTGGTTCTTCACAGAGACCGTAGTTTCCTGTTCCGACCCAGAGATCTGGATTTCAACCCCATGAACCGTCTAGGTTTGGAGGATATTCTAGACCTCAGTTTCAGATACCGTAACAGGCCCAGGTGAATGCGTTGTCGAGGGAGCAAGCAGATGAGATACCTGGTGGAGTGATCGTAGATACATGCTCTATCTTTGATTTTCCTATGATAGTTTTGTTTGATACAGGAGCATCACACTCCTTTATTTCTGTATGGTTTGTGCATGAGTGTGGGTTGAGTGTTACCCCACTGTGTGATGTTGTATCTGTGTCTACTCCTACTGGTTTGTGGATGTTGTCCCGTGAGATTGTAGTGGATTGTGTGATTCGGTTTGATCAGAATGTGTTAGTGGCGAATTTAATCTCTTTAGAGATGAGGGATTTTGATTGCATCGTGGGGATGGATGTGCTGTCAGAGTATAGAGCGACGGTGGATTGTTTCCATGGTGTGGTGAGATTTTGTCCCGAGTCGGCTGATAAGTGGGATTTCTATGGTGCTGATTCGAGATCGAAGATTCCACTAGTGTCCGCCATGGAGATGTTTAGCCTGTTGTCGCTGGGTAACGCTGGATTTATGATCTATGCCCTGCAAGGGTCGAGATTGGAATTGAGAGATATTCCAATTGTCCGAGAGTTCCCTGATGTTTTCTCAGATGAGATTCCTGGATTCCCTCCAAGACGAGAGATTGATTTTAGCATTGAGTTGGTGCCAGGGACAACCCCGATTTCTAGAGCTCCGTATCGGTTGGCGCCAGCTGAGTTGAAGGAACTCAAGGATCAGTTGAGAGATCTTCTTGAGAAAGGCTAAGAACAAGTATCCTTTGCCGAGGATTGATGACTTGTTCGATCAGTTGCAAGGATCGGTGGTGTACTCGAAGATTTATTTGCGCTCTGGCTATCACCAGTTGCGAATTAGAGACGCTGATGTGGCGAAGACAGATTTTCGGACGAGATATGGGCATTATGAGTTTCTTGTGATGCCGTTTGGGTTGACGAATGCCCCAGCTGTTTTCATGGACTTGATGAATCGCGTCTTTATCGAGTACATCGATCCATTCGTGATTGTCTTCATAGATGACATCTTGGTGTATTCGAGGAGTTTGAGAGAGCATAAGGAGCATCTAAGATTGGTGTTACAAAGATTGAGAGACTCGCAGTTGTACGCCAAGTTCAGTAAGTGTGAATTTTGGCTTGACAGAATTATCTTTTTGGGTCATGTGATTTCAGCGCAAGGGATTTCGGTGGATCTGAGTAAGGTCGAAGCAGTTCTTAACTGGGAGAGACCAAGGAACGTTTCCGAGATCCGCAGTTTCTTGGGATTGGCTGGCTATTACAGGCGTTTATCGAGAAGTTTTCTTCAATAGCCAGGCCTATGACTCAATTGACTCAGAAGGATCGGAAGTGTGTTTGGACTGATGAATGCGAGTACAGTTTACAGAGGTTGAAGGAGAAGTTGACTACTGCTACTATTTTGGCTCTATCGTCTGGAACCGGAGGATTCGTTTTGTGCTCTGATGCTTCTCTCAATGGATTGGGATGTGTTCTGATGCAGAACGGGTACGTGATTGCGTATGCGTCTCGACAGTTGAAGCCTCACAAGACAAGGTACCCAATTCATGATTTGGAATTGGCTGCGATTGTGTTTGCCTTGAAGATTTGGCGACACTATCTGTATGGTGAAGAATTTGTGGTGTACACTGACCACAAGAGCTTGAAGTACATCTTCACGCAGTCGGATTTCAATATGAGGCAGCGTCGTTGGATGGAGTTGCTCAAGGACTTTAATTGTGAGATTCAGTATCAGCCTGGGCGGATGAACTTAGTAGCCGATGCTTTGAGTAGGAAAGCCCATCCTGATATGTTAGCGTCTTTGAGTGTCTGGAGCATCTACGAACCGTTGAGTACTTCTGGTTGGAGATTTCAGCCGGGTGATCCGTACTTCATGGTTTCTTTGATTCGGGTTGAGCCGCAGATTTTGTTTGACATCAGGGAGGCGCAAAGAACTGATCCGTATATCCATGAGTTGAGGATTAAAGCCCAGAGTGGTCAGTCTGATGATTTTTCTGTTGCTTCTGATGGATGTCTTAGATTTCGAGGGAGATTGGTGGTTCCGAACCTGATTGATTTGAAAGAGACCATCATGAATGAAGCACATTGTAGTCGGTGTAGTCGGTACAGTGTGCATCCGAGCGAGAGAAAGATGTACCATGCCTTGAAGTCTCACTACTGGTGGGCAGGTATGAAGAGCGACATTTCTAGTTTAGTTGATAAGTGTTTGAATTGCCAGCAGGTCAAGGCTGAGAGGATGAGACCTGGTGGTTTGCTGCAGAGTTTAGAAGTGCCTCAATGGAATTGGAAGCACATCGCCATGGATTTTGTGACTCATTTACCTCGATCGAGTAGGGGATGCGATGCAATTTGGGTGGTGATTGATAGACTTTCGAAGTCAGCCCATTTCATTCCCTATGATGTGAGGTGTTCGATGAAGAAAATGACGAAGTTGTATGTCGACCATGTGATTATATTGCATGGAGTGTCTGTTTCGATAGTGTTCAATAGAGATCCAAGATTTACATCTCGATTTTGGAAGAGTTTGCAGGCAGCGATGGGTTCGATATTGGCTATGAGTACATCCTATCATCCACAGACAGATGGTCAGTCTGAGCGGACCATTCAGACTTTAGAGGATATGCTGCGTGCAGTTGTGATGGATTTCAGTGGTGGCTGGCAGGATCCTTGTCCTTGGTTGAGTTTTCGTATAACAACAGCTACCAAGTCACTATCGGGATGGCTCCATTTGAAGATTTGTATGTCGTAAGTGTAGATATCCGATCTGTTGGGAAGAAGTTGGTGAGAGACAGCTTTCTACCCCTGATTTTGTGCAGCACATGAAAGATCAGGTTGATTTGATTCGGAGTAGAATGAAAGCTGCTCAAGACCATTTCTCTAGCTATGCTAATAGGAGACGCAGACCTTTGGAGTTTGAGGTTGGCGATCGAGTATTTCTCAAAGTTTCTCCTTTCAAGAGCGTTATGAGATTCAGATTTAAAGGTAAATTAGCTCCTATATTCGTTGGTCCCTTTGAGATTATTGAATGGATTGGACAATTGGCTTATAGATTGTGGCTGGCGGGTGTGTTTGGAGCGATACATGACAATTTTTACTCCTTTCAAGAGCGTGATGAGGTTTAGATTTAAAGGCAAATTGGCTCCTAGATTCATTGGTCCTTTTGAGATTGGTGAACGGATTGGACAGTTGGCTTATAGATTGAGGCTGCCCGATGAATTAGCAGTGATGCATGACGTTTTTCATGTGTCAATGTTGAGAAAATATGAGCCAGATCCTTCCCATGTTTTGAGAACCAACGAAGTTGAGCTGGATTCTGCCTTGAGTTATGTTGAATATCCAGTGCAGATTCTGGATAGGAAGGAGAAACAATTGAGGAACAAGATAATTCCACTGGTGATGGTCCAATGGAGTAAGCATGGCCGAGAAGAAGCTACCTGGGAGGTTGAGGAGAAGATGAGACAAGACTGGCCTCATCTATTTGAGCACTTATAGTGCGAATTCTAGGTAATTTCTAAAGCTTTGATTTGAGCTTGTTTAGTTGTTGGTGATTGATTTGATTATTTGATTGTTTCTGCCCGTGAGTTTGCCTTTGATTTGGAGGACGAAATCTCTTAAGATGGGGAGAATGTGAGGAATCAGATTTTAGATTAGTGATTAATCGAAATTGATTTGGGATTTGTCGCGTAGATTTGAGGGTTTTGCGAGAGAAATCTGATTCCAGTTGAATTTCAGACGTCGCGCTAATGCAAGGAATCAGTTGTAGCGCATTTCAGAAGTCAACGCGAGTCAACGGTACTGTAGCGCTAGCTGATGAAGTTTAATCAGTCGTTGATTGCACGGGAGTGATGCGTCGTCGTTTCGCTATTTAGAAGTAGCGCTTGAAGAGGAATCTGTTGGCAGCAGGTGCGCGGGCGCAAGGATTAACGAGAAAGCGACACGTGTTGGTCAACCTTATCGTGTTGACTGCTGATGTAGAAGCACTGAGGAGCAGTTGCGATTGTGAGGGATTTGATTCAATGGAGTGACCAGTTGTTGTTGATGAGGCGACATCGTTTTGATAAGTTGGAACACAGCATTTTGGGTGTAGCGTTTTGGATCAGCTGTGGGCAGCAAGGGTGACGTGTCCCTTTACGTCGTCGTTTGAGTTACTTAGCGTGAGCAGCTGCTGGTTGTTTCGAAAGGAATCTGTCATCAGCTGTTGGAGCGCTGCGGCGTCATTTTAATTAGTTGATGCGACGTCATTTTGGTGCACGAAAGGAAATGCAACGTCTGATGGTTGCTGCTAATTTCGTTGAGAGGAAAAGCTGTTTTCTGTCGTAAGATTCCTACTGTTTCGATGTCTGATTATTTTAGAATAGCAGCTGTTGGATTTTAGATATATATATATATATATATATGTTTTGAGCGACACTTAGATTATTTAGAACCCGATATTTCTTATCCCTATCTTCAAACCCTCGATGGCTATTGTTCACCCGAGCATTTCTTCTTTAGATTTCTATCGATTTCACCTGTTGTTTTGAATGATTTTGGTGGCGCTGAGTTCGTTGTGACTTGCTCTTTCGATTGCTACCCATTTGAGGCTGTAGTTCTACCTTGGAGAGGATCGCGAAGTAGCAGTGTTGTTCGATTATATTCGCCTGGTGAGATCTGTTGAGGTAGATTGAAGCTGTGAGGTACGAATTGAGCAGTTTTAACAGCTTTGAGCGTGGAAATGGCTATATTTCGTGTTATGAATTCTGTGTTGTATTGATGGCTGAATTACGTGAATAGACTTTACTTGATTTGATTATTGATGTTCTGTTTTCACGTATTGTTATTGTATGCATTTAGAATTGATTATTGAATGGCATTCATGCATAGATCTTGAGCCATATTGATTGATTGATGTCCCTTTTGAGATCCACGTTGTGACTGGCCGACAGATGTGTCGTGCCTGAAAATTCCAACGCTATCATCGGAGTGGTGACTGCCGGATTCGAGTGTCTACCACCGAGCTGTGATGGGCTGACGGGCCCTGAAGATCATGGACCGATGATTTCCCCGGTTGATTTACTGTGTGGGTATAGAGGCTCGACTTGAGATGATTTGCCAACTGATACACTGGTCTTGATTACCGATTCCTTGATAGCCTCATGCATTCATAGCATTGATTTATAGCATGTTTCATGATTTGCTGTTCTGATGGCTCTTCGTACTGATGCTTGACCTCGTATTTCTTTTTCTGCTTTTGTGTCTTTTTGGTCTGTGTTACCATTTGCAGGATCTACAGGTAACCAAGCTGGACCGAGTGGAGCGCCAGCTGGTCGATCCCCATTTCCTTGAGTCCCAGTTATATATTGTATTATGTATTGAACCAGGGGATGCCCTGTATTTATTTGTATATGGGGATGTGTATCTTGTTTGGGATTTTATGTTACCTGTTTTGCTTGAGTTTGATTTAACTCATATTTTAATTATTGATATTTTGAATGACGATTTGAGTTCAGGCCCAAATTATTTTCGAAAATTTTTAAGCCCGATTTTACGCTTCCGGATTATGTGCTTGTTTGTGCGTTAATCTTTAGTGATTAGCACGGGGCCTGACAATTATGATGAGACCACAATCAAGGGAGTTGAACCGAATGTTCATAGTTCGAGTTGAACCGAATGTTCACAGTTCTACTTGAAACGAATGTTCACGGTTCTACTTGAAACGAATGTTCACAGTTTTGTTTACATCAAAATCTTTCCCTCAATCTATAAATATGGCATGAAGGGAGAAAAAAAATACACAACAAAAGCTATTCAGCAAAGCCCTCGCTTCTCCTCCTCTCCCTCCTCCCGCCGCTGCCGTCGCACTTCGCTGCGATCGTCCTGGCCAAGGATTGAACCGAATGTTCACAGTTCTACTTGAAACGAATGTTCACAGTTTTGTTTACATCAAAATCTTTCCCTCAATCTATAAATATGGCATGAAGGGAGAAAAAAAATACACAACAAAAGCTATTCAGCAAAGCCCTCGCTTCTCCTCCTCTCCCTCCTCCCGCCGCTGCCGTCGCACTTCGCTGCGATCGTCCTGGCAAGGAGGTTCTGCTCGCGAAATATTCGTTGGGATTCTAGTGCATTCCAACGAAGGACTTGGAAACCGGTCGTGGACCTGATTAGGAGCAACCAAAGAAGTGCTATTTCCATTTGAGAAATAGTCGGAGCCAGGCGCCTAGTCTCCAGACAGGTATATTATAAAAATCATATGAATGCTTGAATTATTATATAGGTGTATTGACCATTCCCGGGCTCCTAAATTTTTAATTCTTCCGCTGCGCCCTGGGAGCGGGATCCGGATCCATCGCTGTGCCAACATTAAAATCATGCGGAAATAACTCAGACTGAACTCTTATATTCGAAAACTCTTTAAACAGTTTTAAGCGTATTAAACAATCATGCTATGCATATGAATGTAAGTGCTGAAAGCAGTAAAGAAAATACGCTGTAATTTGTTTATGGAAGTTCGGAGCTGAATCTCCTACGTCTACCCTTCTTTATCGATTGGAAGGTTTCTACTAGAAGACTTTGATTACAACGACCTTCGCTGCAACCCACTCCTATGACCAGAAGCAGCAAGAACTCCTAGCCACACCACTGCACATCAGCCCGCAAGCTGCGGGTGTCTAACTTAACTTCTTTCATGTCTCTGTGAGAAAGGCTACACACACTTCTTTAACGTCTCAGTACGAAAGAAAACTAGACTTGTTTAATGTCTCTGTCCAAAGACTACAATGGAAGTCGTTTTTGTTTTTGATTCACTAAGCTAATCTAATCAGCTCTCTCAAGTATATGTGAATGAATCGTATGTGAGATTTATAGTGACTACTCAGTCTCTCAGATAAAATCTCACACACTGGGAAGTGCTCCTGTCCGAGATGATTTTTCATTGTCTTTCCAGGGTTGTGCTTTCTTATTTTTAAATTTTGGTTTGCACAACCCTTTAGAATTCGCTCTTCTCAGCACGCTCTTGATCTCTTAGCTTGTGTTGTTCTCTATATATAGCCTGATGCGGAGTTATATCCGTTGGACACAAAGTTGTAGTCGTTTGAAAGATCTTCTGACACTGTTGTACTTTGCGTCCTTTGTCCATAAATGCGTTGCAGGCTTTTCCTCACTTTAGTCACGTGAGCACTGTTCTGAGAGGATATTACAAGCAATTCGATTTGAATACTGAAAAACATTTATTGTATAGTCTTGTATTCAAATAGCTTTGCTCGTAGATTTGATAGCATCTGTCATGCTATCTGAGCTGGTTTGACCTTAAATAGCTTGCCAGCTTGTTCATTGTTCTGGTCTGCACTGAGCTCGTTTTGTTCGAGATGGTTGCTTTACTGAGCCGTTCAAAGCTCTCTTCTTCTCCTCTCATTTGCAACCGCTCTTGAGCTAATCTTCATCATCTTCAGAGCTTAGAGTTCCTCTATCTAGCACATTTTATGACTGTCCATGACTTTGCTAGATAGAGTCTCTTCCTCCTTGATCTGCTCTTGAACATCTTGTCCAGCTGGTTTGTCCTTAACCAGCTGT
>KV018564.1:14062-27834 GCA_001598015.1 Dorcoceras hygrometricum
TGAATCCTCGACAACGATGCCTCGACTCCTACATGCATCGGGGTCTCACCCAATCCCGACGCCTGGTGACCCCAAGTGAGTCGGCAAATGGGTCAAAGTGAGACGCCTATCATGTAGAGTCTCAATGACGTTTCGAGTCGTGAGGACTAATCAGTACGACCAAGACCTCGGACTTATCCACTCGACAAATGGTAACCACTTGGAAAGTCCGAAGGAGGGTAGTTCGATAGATCACCAGGTCACTATCTATCTGCATGCTCAGAACATCACAATGTTCCCTACCAATGAAATATGGTACTTCGCATCGCAGATACTAGTCTCGAACTCGGGCGGCCTTATCCTCATTTTGACGGCCCAATCGACTAGGAACAGTTTAGAATACACAGCGACTATTAGATGTGTTTCATGATAGCCGTCATACCCACTATCACATCTAACATACGCTTTAGTGCATTCTAGGTCTTTACTCAACGCAATTGTAAATCATTACACACATAATGAAATTAAAGAACGCCATATAATAAATGCGAATATCATATATAAAGATTGTTTCATACAAGAGTCTATAAACCCACACGCCACAAGTTGGCTAGTTGGGCATCTACTCTAACACATTCATGCATACATCTTGAGCCTGAGATTTGATTGATTACCGAATTGAGCCACATTGTGACCGGCCGGCAGATGTGTCGCGCCTGAAAGGCACAATGCTATCATCGAAGTGGTGATCGACTGATTCGTCGTGTCTGAATACGACCGAGCTGTGATGGTTAATTGAGTGGCCAGACCCGAATATCACGGACTGATGATTTCCACCGGCTGATTGGCTGTGAGTGGTATAGAAGCTCACTCAATTTTCCAGCTTACTCGTTGACCCAGATGACCGATTCCTTGGTAGCCACATGCATTCATGACTTAGAATACTGCATGTTTATGTTTTGTTGTTTACTTAGTGCTCTTCGTACTGAGGTTTAACCTCGTACTCTTTTCCTGTTTTTGTGTTGTTTGGGACTGTGTTTCCCATTCCAGGTTCTTCAGGTAACCAGGCTGGGCAGAGTGGAGTGCCAGCTGGTCGATCCCCGGTTTGATAGAGTCCCAGTGTATTTATTTATGTATTGGACCAGGGGATGCCCTGTGATTTTATGTATGTTTGAGGATCTGTTTTTGAGTTGAATGATTGTTGGATTTAGATTTAAATCCTATTTTGAGTATGAATATTTTGAATGAATGTTTTATTGTCTAGGCCCAACATTTGAAAAATTTTTAAGCCCTATTTTTATGCTTCCGCGATTATGTGCTTAATTGTATTACTATTCTTTGTTGATTAGCACGGGGCCTGACATTTTTGGTATCAGAGCTTAAACTGGGATAAGCTCGTTTTCTTTCTATCACACTCGAGTCTAGGCACAGAGTTAAGATTTGATTTTGATTGACTCTGTGACTTATGTGATTATTTTACATGCCATGTGATTATCTGCTGTTAGTCCTTACCCTGAGTGTCTTTTAGAGATGCTGCCGAGGAGGGGTAGATGTTAGGCCTCGTGCACAAACACAGAGTTTAACCACGCAAACAATAGCGGAAGCATTTAAAATAGTGGCTAAATTTTCTCTTTTGACCTGACTGATAAAAATATAATTTAAAATACTGCAATACTAAAAATATCCCAATTGAATAAATTACACACGACAAAAATCACAGTACAACAGTACAGCATGCATTGAACACCAATCAACAACATTAAAACTGAATACAATAAAGCACAGGGCATCCTCCGGCTAACAGTACTGATACATATATGCTATACGCTAACTGAGACACTCTACCCACCTCCTGGAGCACCTCCAGCTGGGTCAACTCCACGACCAGCTGAGTAAACCTGATAACCTGAAAACACACACAGGAAAACAATACCAGCCCCAGAGGGACATGGGGTCAAACCCCAGTACAGAGAGCAACATAAAACAGCTAATGGAAAGCAACAAGTAATATGCAGATGCTATGCATGAGAACAGGGCTACAAACAAAAACAGAGAGCCAAAGGATCTCAAAAACTGCTCAACAAACGAATCAGATCAACTGAACAACAGTGGCCACGGGTTGTGTGAGTATATGGGAGCTACTCACTCATCTCAACACACGGCACCAGATGCAAGCACAGCTCAACCTGCTGTTGCCCAACTCATGAGATGTGGGAGCTACCCACTCCGCTCATAGTGGCTAACAGATCCCAGCAGGGAGATGAGGTATACGGGAGTTACCCGCTCGTCCCCAAAACAGCATCGTGGTACGCACAGATCAAGATAACGAGGCACGGCTAAAAAAGATCTGAATGTAACATGAATAATGCGTGTATGCAATGACAGCTTGCAGATAACAACACAACATAAACAAGCCATAATAGCACCGAAGCATATACAGCAGGAAGCATAATCACCCATGCTCAATCCAATGCTGTAAAACAAGCTCACATCCGTACCTCATCCTGAGCTATAGTTAACACAACGAAGTCCCGAGCAACACAGATCTGAAAACCTGCTAAGCAAATAATAAAACACTAACTCAGGGACGCAAAGCACAGAACTCACAACCGGGAGCTACAAGCTCAACCAGCTCCATCCTACCCTACTAGTTCAACAGACAGCTTTAAACAAAGCACTAGGGTAGAAACTAACACTTACCCACGAGCTACCCTGAACGGCAGGAGTAATTCGACGCTTATGCTAACAGACTACAGAAGGGAGATGTCTTCGCACACCTCTCAAATCTTTACGCAAGCTTCCAAAAGTTGTACCAAACGAAGCTTCTTAGCAAGAGGAGTCCAGCGCTACCACTTTTACTTCAGTCGGAGCTGTCTACCGTCGGCAATCGGAGAAGATAAGGTTCGGTGAACAGTAACTAGGATATCGCGATAGGATTCGCTATCGGGAAATATTCTAA
The DNA here is from genome assembly GCA_001598015.1 of Dorcoceras hygrometricum. Taxonomy (NCBI): domain Eukaryota; kingdom Viridiplantae; phylum Streptophyta; class Magnoliopsida; order Lamiales; family Gesneriaceae; genus Dorcoceras; species Dorcoceras hygrometricum. The sequence continues at coordinate 17,001 of KV018564.1, forward strand.
GTGTCGGAACTGAATAATAAAGAACGAAGACAAAGTCCTCTATTAAATACAACTCAAATCTGACCAAATCTGGTGAACAGTTCCCACCAACAACTAAGTCTCAAAACTGATTTCCCATTCGGATCTGAATCTCACATCAGATCTGGCTCTACGTCAAAATAGATCCTGACTTACCCCAACGATGTCGCACAGAGTACACTCTCGCATCTGGACGCGTCACTCGCTACTCGAATCTGAAATGCTAAATGCGTCTCATCACAAACACTCAGATCCTATCGAAATCTGAAGACACGCGCAACTCATATCTAAGTCTCCCCCGCTAAGTGAAAACGATGTCCTTCCAACTAATCCAAACGGTATAGTTTCGCTACCCGCTACTGAAACACACTAGCGTACTCACATCTGCTTAGCGATACCAGATTCCATCACCACAACTGATCGCGATCACCCAGCGCTGACCAACACTCACATCTGATCAGTTCCCGTGTAAATTCTCCAACTCTCTAGATCTATTTCAAGAACTTATACGGACCCGATAACCAAGCCAAGCATACCAAATCAAATCCGGCTCGTCCCAGATCTGTTCAAGCCAAATCTGGTCTATAAAATCCAATTAAATTAACTCAATTAATCTTTATAAACTTTTGGGTCTCACAGTAGAGTTAGGACTGCTAGACGTATCGCTGAGGAGTCTAGAGCCTCGGAGAGCGACGAGGATGTTCAGCATAATATACCTTTGAGTCGTAGAGAGAGACAGGCGGAGGTGGAGGATGTGACGAGACAAATAGGCGAGATGGAGCTAGTGTTGGCTAAGTTCCAGAGAATGAATTCCCCTACATTCACTGGCACCGAGGGTGGTCTTTAAGCTGAAGGCTGGTTGGAGCATATGGAGGACTTGTTCGATACTTTGGAATACACCACAGAGCGGAGATTTAAGTTGGCCGTTTTATAGTTGAGGGAGCATGCTTAACGTTGGTGGAAGGGTACTTCCAGAGTGATGAGAGAGACCGGAGTCTTGGTTTCTTGGGAGAGCTTCTGTGCCGCGTTTCGACAAGAGTATACCCCAGAGTCATACTTCAATAACCGCGAGAGGGAGTTCGACAACCTGAAACAAGGGAATTTGAAGGTTGTTGAGTATGCCAGACAGTTTTCCTCACTTCTGGCGTATGTCCCTCCTGTTTCTATCCAGAAGCGAACGAAGAGGAACAAGTTTATTAAGGGATTTAGGCCAGAGTTGTTTCAGTTGGTGTTGGCCGGTGCCCCATCGAAGTATGATGAGGCTGTGGATCGAGCAGTTGATATTGAGGAGAGTTTGTTGGATGCGCTGACGTGGGTTCCCATGACAGTTGGATGAGGTTACTATCCTGCGCCTGAAGGTATGCATACTTCTCAATCTCCTCAGACTTCGCATCAATCGAACGTCAGAGGTTCAGGCCTTGTGGAAAGCAGTTTAAGAGAAAGTCAAATTCTAGTTTCTCAGGTTCTGTGAGCTCTGGTGGCAGTGGATCGGGAGGAGTGTCTTATGGACAGCGGTGGTAAGCACATGACTTCACAGTGCCGTGGAGTTCAGGGGACTTGCCACAACTGTGGGCAGCCTGGACACTTCCTGAGAGTGTGTCCTTTGTTGAGGGGACAGTCTTTAGTTCCTTCGACAGTCTTTAGTTCCTTCACAGAAAGGTTCGGCTGGTGGTTCTTCGCAGAGGCTGCAACCTCCTGCCTCGACCCAACGGTCTGGATTCCAACCCCGTGAAACGTCTAGGTTTGGATGACCTTCGAGACCTCAGTTTCCGAGACCACAGCAGGCCCAGGTGAATGATTTCTCGAGGGAGCTAGCTGATGAGATACCTGGTGGAGTTATCGCAGGTACATGCTCTATCTTTGATTTTCCTGCTAGAGTTTTATTTGATACAGGAGCATCACACTCCTTTGTTTCTGCATGGTTTGTGCATTAGTGTGGGTTGGGAGTTACACCACTGTGTGATGTTGTATCTGTGTTACTCCTGCTGGTGTTTGGTTGATGTCCCGTGAGATTGTGGTGGACTGTGTGATCCGGTTTGATCAGAATGTGGTAGTGGCGATTTGATATCTTTGGAGATGAGGGATTTTGATTACATCTTGGGGATGGATGTGCTGTCTGAGTATAGAGCGACTGTTGACTGTTTCCATGGTGTGGTGAGATTTCACCCCGAGTCGGGTGAGAAGTGGGACTTCTATGGTGTTGATTCGCGATCAAAGATTCCACTGGTGTCCGCCATGGAGATGTTTAGTCTGTTTTCGATAGGTAACGCTGGATTTATTGTGAGACCTGAAATTGTTATATAAGATTAATTGTTGAATTAATCGGTTTTTGGAGAATTCTGGGTTTTCGGAGTTCTATTTGAAGGTTTCGTTTGCACTTTCGGGTCGGAAATCATTCTTAGAGCAATTCTGGAAATTTTGGTTTTTCGAGTTTGAAATCTGTTTTTGGTGAAATCTGGTATGCGTTGTGTTGATGATGTAAGCTTCGCTGGTATGCGTTGTGTTGATGATGTAAGCCTTGCTGTTGAAGAAGTCTGGTCGCTGGTGTTATTTTTCCTTCGCAGCGTGTTTTGTTGGCGCGAGGTTCTTACGACGTCGTTTCATGAGAGATCTGTTTTGCGCTAATGTGTAGAGATCTGGTTCTAGCGTATTTTGTTAAGGCTTGAAACGCTGTCGTTTGGATATTTATGCGTTGGTTTCTAAATGCCGCCGTTTTAATAAGTTGCTACGTCGTCGTTTTTTAGTATAGCGCTAGCGAGAGATCTGTTCGCATGAGGAGAGGTCTGTTGTGTGTAGCGCTAATTATTGAAAACAGATGTCAAAGTTGGTCATCTCTCCTGTAGCGTGTTTCCAGCTTTCAGCGCTTTTTGACCAGCTTTCTCCGGGGTTTTGTGCGACATCGTTTTGGGGTCTTGGTTGTGTTTAGCGCGCGTTGGTTGTGAGATCTGTTTCTGTCGGTGGAAAAATTAAACAGATTTCTCGCGCTTATTTAAGGAGCAAGGCTTGGCTTCGTATATTCCACCAGATCCCATACTTAGAGAAATATTTCCCGATTTCGTTCTCTGTTTCTCAAACCCTCGACTACTGTTCACCGTTGATTTTATCCGGTGATTCCCATCGTTTTCGGCCATCATTTTGGACGTGCGAGGTAGCGTTGGACTCCTCTTGGAAAGCTCTTTCACCCTATACCAGTTTCGGAGGCTATTGTTCGCTGGAGAGAGATTGCGAAACTACTGCTCTCGGCCGTGAGTTGTGTGTGCAGGTAGTTTTTGAGTTTAGCTGTTGAGATCTCGTTTCCTAGCTGTGATTTAGCTCCCTATTAAGTTGTATTAGGGTGTTATTTGCTGGTTGAGCGTGGGACTCCCAGCCGTGAACTTTATGTGTTGGCCGTGAGTTTTGGGTTGATGATTCCCTGTATCTTGCGTATGTTTTACAGGTTGGAATCAGAATTCTCAGGCCTTGTGTTCGGTAATTGTTGCTCAGTGTGAAGGTACGGATCTGAGCTTGATATTTCTGGGAATTGGCGTGAGATTGAATGCTAGATGGCTGTTGTGCATTGATGTGGATGTTGCTGTGTGCATACTTGATTTCTGTTGATTGTTTAGCTGCCCTGTTATGCATACATGCATTTCCCATATTGCATTCATATTGTTATTGCAGCCATTGTTCGTATCTTGTATTGCTGTTGTTGATTCTTACCAGGATGCGAGGGCGAGCGGCAATACCGCACTCTCATCTCCCTGCTGGGATCGTTAGCCACCATGCGCCGAGTGGTTAACTACCACAGTTCATGGGCGAGGCAACGGCAGGTTGAGTTGTTTGATGTGCATAGCATCTGTATCTTATCTTATGCATTTTCCTTAGCTGCTTTATTTGCTCTCCGTACTGGGGTTTGACCACATGTCCCTCTGGGGCTTGGCTTGTTTCCTTGTTTGTGTTGTTTACAGGAAACCCAGGTTTTACAGCTGGTCGTGGCTTTAACCAAGTTGGTGGTGCCCCAGGAGGTGGTTAGCGTGTCTCAGTTGCGTATAGCATATACATATATGTATCCGTTAGCCAGGGGGATACCCTACGCTTCGTTATTGTATCCCGTAGTTGGAGTCTGATACATGTTATTATGCTATACTGTTTCTGTTGTGGTTGGATTTTAAACTGGGTTCGTATTTTGAGTATTCTTGTATTTTAACTTATATGTTTTAAACCGTCAGGCCTAAACGCAAAAATTTTACCCGCTTTTTGATAAGCTTCCGCATGTGTTTGTATGTTTTACTCTGTTTAGAGCACGAGGCCTGACATTTTTGGTATCAGAGCTTAAGCTGGGATAAGCTCAATTTCTTTGCTCACACTCGAGTCTAGGCACAGTGTGGTGTGTTGCATGTGCTTGGTTATGTGATTACGTGCTGCATATTTCTGTTTTATATGCTATCTATGCCGTATCTATTCTGTTTTACTTGATCCTGTTGAGTGTTTTCGTAGATGCCGCCTAGACGTCGTGGTAGAGGTAGGGGGCAGTTCCAGGAGTCAGGTGGTCAGAATGAGGATCGGTATAGTGCTCGTACTCAGACTCGTGAGAGTAGTGAAGAAGAAGAGGTTGCGGCTACGGCGCCTCCGGTAGAGAGGATGGATGTGGTGATCGCTCGGTTTCAGAGGATGAACCCTCCAGTCTTTAACGGTGAGGAGTCCAGTGAGGATGCGGACTCGTGGCTCTGGAACGTCATCTTTCTTTTCGACCGATGTCAGTATGATGATGAGCTCCATCTGAATTTAGTGATTTTACTGCTTAGGAAGGCCGCAGAGCGCTGGTGGCGAGGCGCTTCTAGTACTCTGGAGGAGATCGGTGTTGGGATCTCTTGGAGAAGTTTTTGGGAGACCTTCCGGCAGGAGTATGTGCCTGAATCTTATGTGAACGTCTGGGAGCGGGATTTCGACCATCTGGAGCAGGGTTCCATGACCGTTCGGGAGTATGCTAGGAAGTTCTCTTCTCTGTTGGCGTACATTCCCCATGTTTCTGGCTGGGAGAGGGCCAAGCGGACTCGATTTCTTGAGGGCTTGAATGAAGAGTTGTATCAGATGGTTTTGACTAGTAAGCCCAAGACTTACGCTGAGGCTGTGGACAGTGCCATTGACATTGCGGAAGGTTTGCGTAGCCGTCGTGCTCGTCGACAGCAGGAACCGCAGAGTGGTCGTCCTGCTATTCAGGGAGCGCAGTCTTCTCAGTCCTCCCAATCAGCCTATCAGCCCCAGCAGCAGCCACAGGTGGCGCAGTAGTCTGGCCGTCAGAGGTTTCGACCCCGAGGTCAGCAGTTCAAGAAGAAGTCGGGTTCTGGCTCTTCTGGTTCTAGCAGTTCGAATAGCAGTGGATCTCGGACTGAGTTTTGTGCTCGGGATAACATTGCTTATAGGATAAGATAATTTTTTTGGATTAAAATGACTTCTCCGAATAGAATAGCTCTTTCGAGTAGCTCTTGTAGATAAAATAACTTTTCCAACCTCTCGGAATTAAATGGCTCTAGTAAGTAAAATACATCTTCGAATATAACTTAGTTCCTCGGGATAACATTGCTTATAGGATAAGATAATTTTTTTGGATTAAAATGACTTCTCCGAATAGAATAGCTCTTTCGAGTAGCTCTTGTAGATAAAATAACTTTTCCAACCTCTCGGAATTAAATGGCTCTAGTAAGTAAAATACATCTTCGAATATAACTTAGTTCCTCGGGATAACATTGCTTATAGGATAAGATAATTTTTTTGGATTAAAATGACTTCTCCGAATAGAATAGCTCTTTCGAGTAGCTCTTGTAGATAAAATAACTTTTCCAACCTCTCGGAATTAAATGGCTCTAGTAAGTAAAATACATCTTCGAATATAACTTAGTTCCTCGGGATAACATTGCTTATAGGATAAGATAATTTTTTTGGATTAAAATGACTTCTCCGAATAGAATAGCTCTTTCGAGTAGCTCTTGTAGATAAAATAACTTTTCCAACCTCTCGGAATTAAATGGCTCTAGTAAGTAAAATACATCTTCGAATATAACTTAGTTCCTCGGGATAACATTGCTTATAGGATAAGATAATTTTTTTGGATTAAAATGACTTCTCCGAATAGAATAGCTCTTTCGAGTAGCTCTTGTAGATAAAATAACTTTTCCAACCTCTCGGAATTAAATGGCTCTAGTAAGTAAAATACATCTTCGAATATAACTTAGTTCCTCGGGATAACATTGCTTATAGGATAAGATAATTTTTTTGGATTAAAATGACTTCTCCGAATAGAATAGCTCTTTCGAGTAGCTCTTGTAGATAAAATAACTTTTCCAACCTCTCGGAATTAAATGGCTCTAGTAAGTAAAATACATCTTCGAATATAACTTAGTTCCTCGGGATAACATTGCTTATAGGATAAGATAATTTTTTTGGATTAAAATGACTTCTCCGAATAGAATAGCTCTTTCGAGTAGCTCTTGTAGATAAAATAACTTTTCCAACCTCTCGGAATTAAATGGCTCTAGTAAGTAAAATACATCTTCGAATATAACTTAGTTCCTCGGGATAACATTGCTTATAGGATAAGATAATTTTTTTGGATTAAAATGACTTCTCCGAATAGAATAGCTCTTTCGAGTAGCTCTTGTAGATAAAATAACTTTTCCAACCTCTCGGAATTAAATGGCTCTAGTAAGTAAAATACATCTTCGAATATAACTTAGTTCCTCGGGATAACATTGCTTATAGGATAAGATAATTTTTTTGGATTAAAATGACTTCTCCGAATAGAATAGCTCTTTCGAGTAGCTCTTGTAGATAAAATAACTTTTCCAACCTCTCGGAATTAAATGGCTCTAGTAAGTAAAATACATCTTCGAATATAACTTAGTTCCTCGGGATAACATTGCTTATAGGATAAGATAATTTTTTTGGATTAAAATGACTTCTCCGAATAGAATAGCTCTTTCGAGTAGCTCTTGTAGATAAAATAACTTTTCCAACCTCTCGGAATTAAATGGCTCTAGTAAGTAAAATACATCTTCGAATATAACTTAGTTCCTCGGGATAACATTGCTTATAGGATAAGATAATTTTTTTGAATTAAAATGACTTCTCCGAATACAATAGCTCTTTCGAGTAGATATCATCCTAAGTCATTATCAGCAATAAGATTTGCTTTCAGGATCAGACGTCTCTGAAAATGCTGGTTGACCACCAAATTCCTCCGACTCCTGCACTACCAAGAGATCACCATCCTCCTTCCCTATTACTTTCATTTACGGAAATGAGTTGTTTGTCTGAATCTGATTTAACCATATCTAAGGAATGATCTTCTCTCCCCTTATCACTTACCCTTGCCTCCCACAACTCATAACTCCGAAATTAGCCTTATCACTACAAAGTGACCGAAGACATTGCTGTGATGCTTTAGAGAGATTAAGTGGCCCGCTTACACTTCCCGCAGCCATAGTGCATTGATCAAGTTTTCTGGGTCCCATTTTATAGGAGTATTCTTTTCTGGGAAAAATAAAATGACTTTTGAGATGGGATATAAAAAGTAGTTAATTTCTCTAGCATAGTATGTTTTAACTATTTCTCTTAATTTCTCTATATCGGGTGGACGTGAGAAGCGGTAACCTTTGGAATCAAATTCCTGGGAACAACAGTCCCCTGATTTATTCGAATCCGATCTCCACATCTCTTACTAAAATTACATTACAAAATTTAAAACACCAACAGAAAAACAACACTATAAAATACAAAAAATTAAAAACAGAAAGGAAAAAAAAAAGGAAAACCAAGAACTGATCAACGATGTAATTGATCAAATCTCTCTTATCAGTACGACCTAGGGGATGGATCAAAAGTTAGCACTTCCTTAGAATGCATCCACGGCTTCACCAACACCACGGCCTCAAACTCCTCGGCGATCCCTCCGCCGTGAGGGGCGGCGGCGATCCTCAGGTAATACTTGATCCCGGATACCACCTGCGTCTCCGCCGACACCACCTCGGAGAACAGCAGCAGCTTGCCGCTGCTGCCATTGATACCCTTGTGCATCATCTTCAGATTGTACTGTTCGACGCAGAATCTGCCCAGATCCTGGATCTGCCTGTTGTTTTCCACGTTCTTCACTTGCCTTCTGCCGCCCACTTTTGCTCCGACGGCGGCGGATGCATGCATGGGAAACTGGGATGCGGCGAAGACGAGGAAGAAGAGGAGACGGAGGCCTTGTTTTCTGGATAGTTTCGCCATATTTTTCAGATTATTGAAGATTTTACCTGTGTTTTGTTTTTTTTTGTGTTCTGTGGTGAAATGGTTGCGGGTTTAAGTTTCCGATTTATATTGAGAATTTGTCACATTTTTCAAGGGAGGATGGCTTTGAGTGGGGTATGGGGGTACTGTTGACACGTTAAACGAGGAAAGTTCGTGTTGGCAGCAGCAGCAGCGAGGTGCCGCGTCTCGAGAGGAATGCAAAGGACAAATTCCAAGGTTTGCATGTTTTGTTTGGTAGTATATGGACGTGTAAGCCAATCGAGCCGGTGGGTTCAAAAAAAATTTATGTTGATATTCGAAATTATGGATTTGAGTATTTTCCAACTTTTTTAAGCATAAAATTTGATAGTTTCTGAATCATTCGCGAGTTCAAGATTTTATTGTAAAAAAAATGTTATATATTAGTAGATATACTTTGAGCTTAGCTCGAAAATACCGAATATTTTGAGTTGTACTCACACTCAAATATTTCATTCATATTAAATTAAAGAATATATTAAAATTTTCGTGCCAAATACAATCTTTAAATCTTTTTAGTAGTTGGCTTAGATTTGCTTTATTTACCTTACATCTCGAGTTTGTTGGTCTCAGGTGGGACACCTCGAGATAGAAATATTAAATTGAAGAATAAAATGGACACCGAAATTTTTACGTGAAAAACCACTAAAAATATTAAGATAAAAATCACGCGCAAAATTAAAAATACCACTATAATATTTTAAGAATTACATCATCTCATTGTGTTTTCAAATAGACACACACTCGCTTAATACAGAAGAAAGGTATCTCACAATGTAATAGAATACTCTAATATAATATATATATATATATATATATATATATATATATTTGATATCCTACATACATCCTCTACCCAACACTTCCGCACCTGCCACGTGTCGCAGAACCATTGGCCCGATTTTTGTTTTCTTAAAAAAAATTCCCTTTCAGATTTCCCGTTGCACGCACCGCCACACCTCCATTCACTGCTCGAATCCGACGCATCGCCGAACAGCCCCTGCACCACTGCACCTCCGCCTCTGCTGTCTGGTAGGTATTCTCTCCCCTTAATTTTATGTATGTAGCCTCCCTTGAGACGGGTGCTCGGGTGTGAAAATGGTTTTCGATTATATGTACACGCTTGTCGTTGCCTAACTTCTCTGAAATTTCCACTACTGTTGCACTCGTCTCTAACTGATGTTTGTGGGAATTTAATGAAAATTTCGGTGCTTTTCTTTTGATTGAGAATCTTTGAATTTTGAATGTCTTCTCGTGTCTGTTCTTGTTGGTTATTGGCTGTTGGATCATTCTAAATTACACGAGTCTGGTAGACTTTGAGTTCTGCATCTGTTAGAAATGAGCCTGGCCGTTCTTCTGCATCTTGTGCTGCTAGTAAGTTATAAGTCACTAAAGATTCCTGAGACTATGTTTGTCAAAAACTATGTGAGTTTCATGAATGAATTTTAGAAATATCTTGAGCTATGGTCGGATCTGAATTTTAAGTAGTAGAAACTGGAAAAAGCAGATATTTCTACTCTCGTTGAAGCAATGATGTCATGCTTTGTTGCAAGGTTGTAGATATATTATGCGCACTTGAAAATTTTATTTGTTTTAAGTTTCATAATTGAATTGCTTGAATCAGATCGGAGATTTGAAAAAGGGTTCTGTGTGTACCTTTCGGTTATTGCTACCAACTCGAATATTTTTCTATTGATCCTGTATCTGCTGCCACTGAGAACTTGACTAAGAACCCTCTTTCCTACTAATGTCTATGTTGGCTTATTGTATCTCCTCGAACCTCGAGTCCACAGTTCTTTTATATAGCATGCATTATATAGAAAATTTAATAAAGACGTACTTTCAAAAGATAATTATTATTTTTGATGATATCTTGACCAACTTTCTCGATAATATATGTTTACAGTTTATTACAAATTTCCCTGAAGATTGTATAATGTTGTTTGCATGACGTTTGAACGAGCAGTTTGAGATAAGAAAGTATGATAAATATGCATGGCCCTGCATAATGCTAGCTTATTTTACGATATTTTCTGTTAATCAACCACCAGTACTTCTTTACCTCTAATCTATCTTAGAGCATTGTATGTCTTTTTTAGCAATGGAAGAAATCAACACCGACGATCAGATGTATGTACCCCAAGTTGAACGAAAACCAAAAATTGGGATGAGGTTTGCATCAATATATGAAGCAATTTCATTCTATAACCAGTATGCCCAACAAGCAGAATTCAGTGCGAGAATAAATAATAGCAAGAATAAGATAACAAATGAAGTTGTTTGGAAGCAATTTGTATGTTTTAAAAGAGGGATATAAAGATGAAATCTGATCAAGTAAAAAGCTCATACGTCATCAACCTATAAGAGAAAGAGCACGTGGTGGTGTAAGAACTGGTTGTAAGTCAAAGCTCACAATTGTGAAAGAACAAACTGGATCTAATTGGATTATCAGTACCTTTATTGAAAACCATAATCATCAACTATCAACTCCTTCAAAGGTACATTTGCTACGTTCACATCGAAGTGTATC
>KV018566.1:1625-20988 GCA_001598015.1 Dorcoceras hygrometricum
GGGTAGAAATGTGAGACATTGGATTTGTAATTTAGATTTATCGTTGGAATGAATCGGTTTATAGAGGTTTTTAGATCTCTTTTCTGAGTGCTTGAGTTGCATTTTCGGGTCCTTTTCGTGTGTTGAACAATTCTGGAGATTTTTGATTTTTTCGCATATTAGAGGTACCTGCTGGTTGGTGTGTCAGCTGATGTTAATAGCTAGCTGCTGGTCGGTGATAAATCCAGCAGAAGCGCGTTTTAGCGCGAGATTCCTGAAACGTTGTCGTTTCGTGAGGTTTGGTTACGCGTGTGTTGTGATCAGCAGGTGCGTTAGTAGATTTGCGTTGAGGGCAAAACGACTGCGTTTAGGTTAGTTTGCGCGACGTCGTCGTGATGTTGCGACTGGTACCAGCTGGTAGATCACGTGTATGTTCCTGCTGGTTGATCAGCAGATGTCGATGTCAACGCGAGTCAACTTTCCTGTAGCGCGAGGAGGATACGTCGTCGTTTAGCTATTGCTAGGAGTTTCAGCAGATGATTGGTTTTGGGTAAAGTGTTTCTGCTGGTTTTGCTAACGTCTGAGGAGCGACGTCGTTTGAGTAAGTGGCAACGCTGCGTTTTGATGTTGCTGCTGGAATCAGCAGGAGGAAGCGCTTTGCGTGGTTTTGTGTGTTGCTGCTGGATGACCAGCAGTTGGTATCGCGTATTCTAAGTGACGTCGTTTGGATTAGTTGTTGCGACGCCGTTTTGGAGAACCAGTAGTTGGGTAATTTTGCATTTGTTTTAGCGTTGAATTGAGAATCAGCAGCGGTTCCTTGCGTCTGCCGTGGGTAGAGTTCCTGCTGATTTCTTTTGTGCCAGCTGATTTGTTGGTACCTGCTGATTTCGTCGGTGGACTTTTGATTGTGTTGATTTCAGCAGTTTCCAGTTGTATTTATATAGGAAAACTTGGTCTTCTTTCGTGTTATCGGTTTTTCCATACTTAGAAATATTTTCCAGCCTTTCGTTCTCTGTTTTCTCAACCCTCGTTACTGTTCACCGTGAGCTTCTCCGGTTGATTTCCGTCGACTCCGGCCGTTGTTTTGGACAATTGAAGTAGTGTTGGACTCCTCTCGTGAAGCTCTTTCTTTTCGTACCAGTTTTAGAAGCTGTAATTGGCTAGTTGAGGAATGAGAAGTTGCTGCAAGTTCGTGAATTTTGTAGTAGCAGGTAGAACTTCATTCCTCGTGTTGTAATCTTGTTCCTAGCCTTGTTTTAAGCTCTTTGCGAAGTTGTGGTAGTAGGAAACGGTGTTGGTTGAGCGTAGCTCCCAGCCGTGATCTTCTGTTAGATCCCTGAGTTATACGCTTGTTGTTTAGCAGGCTTTTACCAGAGTCTTCGGGATTTCCTTTCAGTGTAATTGTGCTCAGTTTAAGGTACGGATTTGAGCTTATATTACGGCGAGGCTACGGCTTGGAGGAATTGTGAGATGGACTTGCTGGTTTATGTGTTATGTACTTGCTGATGTTGTTACTGTTTTCGCATATGTTAATATGCTTGTCATTTCCAGTATGTGCATACATGTAATTGCATCTCATTCCAGCTTCATTGCCATAGTTTCGTTGTTCTTGTTTGTTTCCTACGCCGTTTTGAGTTATGTTGTAAAGCGTTCGCTATTGTTGCTGCTGGAAGCAGCAGGTTCGTTTTGAAGAGATGTGCCTGCTGAATTGTGTTCCTGCTGCTTTAAGATTTCGTTGCATCTGCTGATTTTGTCGGTGGGTTGTTTTGAAGATTTCAGCAGAGGCGAGATTTTATATTTAAAGACTTGGTCTTCGTTGTGGATTACCAGTTTCCATACTTAGAAATATTTTCCAGCCTTTCGTCTCTGTTTTCTTAACCCTCGTTACTGTTCACCGTGAGCTTCTCCGGTAGATTTCCGTCGTTTCCGGCCGTTGTTTTGGACAATTGAGGTAGTGTTGGACTCCTCTCGTGAAGCTCTTCCTTTTCGTACCAGTTTTAGAAGCTGTAATTGGCTAGTTGAGGAACGAGAAGTTGCTGCCAGTTCGTGAATTTTGTAGTAGCAGGGAGAACTTCATTCCTCGTGTTGTAATCTTGTTCCTAGCCTTGTTTTAAGCTCTTTGCGAAGTTGTGGTAGTAGGAAGCGGTGTTGGTTGAGCGTAGCTCCCAGCCGTGATCTTCTGTTAGATCCCTGAGTTTTACGCTTGTTGTTTAGCAGGCTTTTACCAGAGTCTTCGGGGTTTCCTTTCAGTGGTAATTTTAGCTCAGGAGTTTAAGGTACGGATTTGAGATTGATTTAGCTTGGGTTTGGCGTGAGGTATTATGCGTGGCTGCGGGGACGTTTCGGTGAACTTATTTGTGTACTGCTTGCTGATCATTGGTGTTTATGTTAGCTGTTTTCTTGTGAATTGCATACACGCATTTGTTCACGCATATGTTCAGGTAACTTATGTATCGTATTTTGCAGTCTTGTATCTTGTGTTGATGTCGTTGATTTCTACCAGATTGTGAGGGCGAGCGGCAATACCGCACTCTCATCTCCCTGCTGGGATCGTTAGCCACCATGAGCCGAGTGGTTGACTACCACAGTTCTTGGGCGAGGCAACAGCAGGTCGAGTTGTTGATACATCTGGTTATTGGGGGTAGTATCATGGCGAGTGGCTCCCTACCACACTATGAACTCACCCCGTGACCACTGTATGCTGTTGATGATTCTTTGGAGCTATGTTTGAGTTCCTTAGCTCCCTCGTGAGTCGAGCCTTCCGTTGTTATTCGGTGTCTCATGCATAGCATCTGCATTTTATCTTATGCATTCCTTTTAGCTTATCTGTTGCTCTCCGTACTAGGGTTTGACCCCATGTCCCTCCGGGGCTTGGTTTGTTTCTTTGTTGCGTTGTTTTCAGGAAACCCAGGTTCTACAGCTGGTCGTGGTCTCAACCCAGCTGGTGGTGCCCCAGGAGGTGGATCATCTTGAGATTTTCAGGTACGACGACTCAGTCGACCATCACAAGGCAATGTGGTATTCAGGCACAACGACTTAGCTGGCCACCACATCAAAACAGCGTTGGACCTTTCAGGCACGACGACTCAGCCGGCCGATCTCAACGTGTAACGGGATTCAGCTTTCAAAGGAATCAGGCTCAATATGTATGCATGAATGCACATCAAACTCATGCTTAAAATCAATGCATAAAACCACACGCACATAATACATACATGAGCACAGAATCATTCATCAAGCAATACAATTCACAGTAGCTAATACACGAAAGAAATATCCCAAAGCTGATAACAAAGCTTCTTAATCTAGCTCAATTCGTACCTCAAATCAGCTTCTACCTCAACAGATCTTACAACAATAGGAATCAGCAACTAACTCAAGTCTACCGCCCTAGCAACTTCACAACAAACTCAACAGAAGCCACTACCTGCTCAAATCCAAAGCTGTTAAAGAACAGAATAACTACTGGTCCACAATCGCGAAGACACACGAACACTGCAACAACTTCGTGCTCCTCAAATCTGGCGACTCTAGCCTCCAAACTGGTATCAAAATAAATCCATAGAGAAGACGAGCTCATCGCTACCAATCTTACTCCAAACGATGGCGAAGAACAACGGCAATAGACGGAAATAGGGTTCGGGTGAACAGTAACTATCGAGGGTTATCGGGATGAACATAAGGAATAAAAGGTTCAAAAATACTCTAAGTGTTGATCGACACTTAAATTTAAATCCCCAGTCAAAACTACAGCAGAAGTCAATTCATCGGCAAGTTCAGATCTCATTGCCAAGGCAGAAGTCTCTCAAATCTGGCCTCAGCAATCACTCAAATCTGCCAACGCTAACTCAGATCTGATCTCCAAACAAACACGTGTTTCTGATACCAAAACGACGTCGCTCTTACTTATCAAAACGACGTAGCATCGGAGTCCGCTCTTACAACAGATCCCGCTAACGCTCCTCAGATCTTGGTCACATCTGTACTCACCAAACTGCACCGGTCTACACAGCACCGTTGACCAACGTTGACATCTGAACAACTCTTGACCACTGACTATCACTGAGTTCCTAAATTAGAAGCTTACGCCCGCTATACAGATCTCACTCACTAGTGCCAAGTCTGAATAGGCAATACGATGTCACATTCTCTCTAGCAACACCATATCTGCTTAGCACCTGAACGACAGCGTTTCGCTCCTTGCTTGCTACAACTCATGCAAACACACCAGGACACATCTGAACATCCAGATTCCGCTCAAATCTGAATTTCTAAAAATCACCAAGTCCTAAAATCTGAAAACCCGATACTCAGAAACTCAATTAGCTAATTCTAAACCAAATCTGATTAGCTAATAAATCGTACTTAGCAAATTCTAGTCCTCACAGATGGGATCTGAGTGTTGCGATGCTGGTTAGCATTTCAGATTCGAGTAGCGGGTGATGTGTCTAGATGCGACAGTAGATGCGGTGCGACATCGTTTGAGTAAGTCGAGATCTGTTTGATGTAGAGAGATCTGTTGTGAAAATCAGATCTGAGTGGGAAATTAGTTTTGAGTCTTAAGTTGTCGGTAGGTTCGATTCTTCATATTTGAGCAGATCTGACCTTTATATAGAGAACTTTGCCTCCGTTCTTTATTGTTCAGCCCCGACACTTAGAAATATTTCCCGTGAGCAATTCTGTCGTGATACCTTAGCTACTGTTCACCGAAACTTATCTTCTCCGATTGCCGATGGTAGACAGCTTCGATTGAAGTAAGATTGGTAGCGCTAGACTCCTCTTGCCGAGACGCTTCGTTTGGTGTTGCTTTTGGAAGCTTGCGTGATGCTGGTGAGGTGTGCG
Organism: Dorcoceras hygrometricum; assembly: GCA_001598015.1. Lineage (NCBI taxonomy): Eukaryota > Viridiplantae > Streptophyta > Magnoliopsida > Lamiales > Gesneriaceae > Dorcoceras > Dorcoceras hygrometricum. The sequence continues at coordinate 6,447 of KV018566.1, forward strand.
AAGACATCTCCCGTCTCTAGTCTGTTAGCATAAGCGTCGGATTTCGTTTGCCGTTCAGGTAGCTCTTTGGTGAGTGTTAAGATCCTACCTTGTGCTTCGTTTAGAGTCTTCTATTGTGTTAGAAGGGTAGGACAGATTTGGTTGAGCTCGTAGCTCCCGAATTCGTGGTTTCTGTGTTACTGTCCTTGAGCTAGTATTTGTGTTTGGCTTAGCATGTGTGAGATCTGTGTTTCTCGGGACCCTGTTGTAGTAATTGTAGCACAGAAGACTTGAGGTACGGATGTGAGCTTGTTTTACAGCGTTGGATGGAGCATGGATGTTTATGCTTACTGCTGTGTATTCCTTGCATTGTTGTATATGTTATGTGTTGGACATTTTACCTGTTGCATGCACGCATTATCATATTGAGCTCAGATCTGTTGTAGTCGTGCCTTTTGTGCCTTGTTGTATTGATCTGTGCGTACCAGGATGCCTGTTGAGGACGAGCGGGTAACTCCCGTATACCTCATCTCCTGCTGGGATCTGTTAGCCACTATGAGTGGAGTGGGTAGCTCCCACACCTCATGAGTTGGGCAACAGCAGGTTGAGCTATGTTTTGCATCTGGTGCCGTGTGTTGAGACGAGTGGGTAGCTCCCATATACTCACACACTCCGTGGCCACTGTTTCTCAGTTGATTAGTATATGTTGTTGAGCAGTTCCTATAGATTCTTTGGCTCCCTGTGTTTCGGTTGTAGCCTTGTTCCCACGCATAGCATTTGCATATTATATGTTGCTTTCCATTTGCTGTTTCATATTACTCTCCGTACTGGGGTTTGACTCCATGTCCCTCTGGGGCTTGGTTTGTTTGCCTGCCTGTTTGTTGTCAAGGTTTCCCAGGTTATTCAGCTGGTCGTGGATTTGACCCAGCTGGTGGTGCCCCAGGAGGTGGTTAGAGTATCCCAGCTAACGTATAGCGTATATGTCTCAGTACTGATAGCCGGGGAATGCCCTGTGCTTTATTGTATTCAGTCTTAATTTTGTGGATTGGTACTTGTTATATGCTGTACTGTTGTACTAAAACTGGGATATTTTGAGTATTGTTGTATTTTAAATTATGTAATCTTTCAGTCAGGCCAAAAGCGAAAATTTTAACCACTATTGTATTGCTTCCGCTATTGTTTGCGTGGTTTTACTCTGAGTTGAGCACGAGGCCTGACAATAACTGAGATATGAAAAACTTCCTTCGCTGTACTCTGATCTGATAACATATCCTGTTAGCTCTAATCTGATTAAAAACTCTTCCCGAATACTAACAGTCCAGATCTGAAATGTTTTCTTCTCTAACACAATACGTCCAGATCTGAAACACTTCCTTCACTTCCGTGAATACTCAACATCCAGATCTTATTTTTAATTTCAGTTCTTAACCTTGTTTTCGTTATGACCAAAACTTATTAAATGTTATCTCAACAGAGAATAAGTTATGTACCGAATGTGAGACACTGCCATATGCGTCCAAAAACAGGTTGTGCTCCATGTTGAAGTTGAACCCAGTATTTATTTCTGAAGTTAGGATGGATACACTTGATATCGTTGGAAATGTTGAACTGCGAGATGAAATATTGATCGAAACTATGGGTGGTGGCAATGTGACGGATTACTGCTACGATGAATATTTTGACCGAAATATTGTCTCTACTGAAGAGGTTTCTGTGTTTGAATATGTAAATAATTTTTCTTCATTTCTAAATAATGTGACCGAACAATAAAATGATGTAGAGGACTTTGGTGTTGGTGCCGTGCACTTGGATGATGTCAAGAACATAGTTACAATGCAACCAGATGATAATACAAAGCCATAAGCATATATATTGTTATAAGTTTTATAAGTTTATATTATGACATAACACATATACGAGTGATATATAAGTGATAATACAAAAGCATAACCATATATGTTGTTATAAGTTTTATAAGTTTATACTATAACATAACATATATAAATGAGTGATCAGTTTATTATCCAAGTCGTGATCTGTTTAAGTTGTTTTGAATTTTCCTAATCTGAGTTGACCAAATAGCCCAGATCTGATTTTCTATTATGAACTAGTTCACGCTTGCGATCTATTTGATACTCTGAGCGGAGCAGTTTCAGCTTAGGCCCACTCTGCATTGATACTATAACTTCAAGTTTAATTCTTCATTCCATTAGCTTTGATTCAAAGATATAACTCTAAACTGTTCGAAGTTATACCCAATTTCAAGAGATATTTCTTCAGCTTAGAGCTCTGTCATTTGTTATTCATTTCTATAACCTGAGATGATTCGAGTTTCTTCTTCGATTGAACTCCGATGTAGTTTTAAAATATCAAACCATATGGGTATGCGATCTTATTCAGATAATAGAAAAGCAGTTTAAAGAATATATAAGCTTGAACCTGATCTGACCATACAAACCGTTGGATTTAATATAGAGTTAAAATACAGCTCGAGAGTTCAGAGGGGGGTGAATGAACTCCTTCAAAATTTATCGCAAAACTCGTTTCACAAATTTTTTTAAAGCATTCGGTTAACCTCTAAGCTGAGTGACCAGCTTTGTGGATCTCAGTGTGCTAATTTCTCTCGAGTAACAAAGATATGTGCGGAATGAACCCGATTGATCAGTAAAACATATATAGAAAACTGAAAGTTGTAATAATAAACATTGAATGCAGTAGAGTAAAAGGGACAAGAGTTTGTTTATAGAAGTTCGGAGTTTAAACTCCTATGTATTCCCTTCTTCCTTGTACAGGAAGGATTTCATTAGAAGATTTGATTACAGCAGCTCCTTCTCTAACCCGATCCGACAGCCCGCAAACTGCAAGAACTCCTAGCACCTCTACGACAGAAACAGACTCGCAATCTATTCTGCAAATACAAACGTTGGCTCTAAGCTGTTTTAGCTTACACACGCTCTATACACTTTGTTTATGATTTAAAGTGAATAAACAAGGCTACAGAGTGGTTACAACTCAGATGAATGAATGTAATGCTTTTGGGAGCAATGTTGTAACGACGAAGATGATGAACAGTAAGCTTTTGTGCGTGATGTAATTTCTAGAGCGCAACGGTATACCGCGTAAAGGTTGTTCGTGAGCGTTCGCAAAACTATTGTGAGCGTTCGTAAGAGTTGTGTGTAGTCAAAATTGTGTCCAATCAGTAGTTCATCGCTCTGTATATATAGAGATCTCCAGCTCTATCAATCTTCAACTTTTTTCATACCAGAATTATAGGAATGATACCGTTAGGTCCAGAAATAGCATCCGGTAATTTAGCCAGTGATTAAGCGCTTGATTGATCTGATTTGATTCATGATCTAAACTGAATCCTGTACACTCTGTGCTGTTCGATGTAAACGTGATCTGCACACTTATGAGCTCTGAGCTGTTACGAGAAAATTTGTGAACTGCTCTTGTGATCTGACCAAAACTAGCTAAGCTGTTCTCTGCTGAACGGAACATTTTCCAGGTATTATCTGATATACAGTATAGAGACTGATCTAGAAAGCGTTCCTCTGAGCTGTTCTTTAAACTGATAAAATAAATACTGACGTGAGAATTAGCTCTTCAAGCTCTGATCTGAATTCTTATATTCTCTAAACTGAAAGCTGTTCTTGAGCTCTAATCTGCTCTCTACGTTATTTCCGCTCTAAGATGTTTTCTGTGATATCTTCGCTTTAAGCTGTTCTCTTCTGAACATTGAGCGCTGCTCAAAGCTGTTCATAACCATAGTCTACTGTGAACTGTTCTATATACGAAGCTCCGATCTGAATCTTCTCTAAGCGGATTCCTTCTCTAAGCACTGTGATTTCGAAGCTCCAATCTGATGTGTTCCTTGTCACACTAATCTGTTCTTCTTGCCCTTAACTAAAAGGCGATTCTATAAGCTGGTCTGCTTTTTCTGAGCTAAATTGCGACTCTTTAAGCTGATCGTCTTGCTCTTAGCTGAATCGCGACTCTCTGAACTGATATACTTGCTTTAAGCTGAAATCCGACGTCCTAAGCTGTTCGACTTGCTCTGAGCTGATCTACGTCGTCCCGAGCTGAATAGCTACGCACTGTTCTGCTTTCTCTAAGCTAAAATGCTTTGTCGTAAACTGTTAGACATGCTATGATCTGAATTGCATCGTTGTGATCTGATCTGCATGCTCTTAGATGATCGACACGCTCTTAGCTGGTTTGTGACGTTGTAAGATGAACTGTTTGGTTTCTTGTATATGTTATCACCAAAACTTAAATTTTATTCTTAATAATTTTTCCAGTATTTGTTATCACCAAAACTTAAATTTTATTCTTAATAATTTTCCCATTTTTAGTGATGACAAAACTTAGCAGCTACATAGTGAACACAAAAATTCTTCTTTTATTAATCAACGAAAATTGCTAATTACAAGAACCGGTATTTCTTCTCAAAATTATTTCTCAACACTAAAAACAACTTACTCAAAACCATATGCGCTTCCTTGTGTATCTCTATATCTGTGACCGTTGCTACTTTCCCCTTTTCTGCTGCTGCTGCTGCTACCATTTCCCCCCTTTTTGACATCACCAACTCTCTTAAGATGAGCAAATACTTCTGCGAGCTGAGAACAAAGGTAGGCGGAGCTTGAATTTACTTCAGATGATGACTTCTGTGTCTCTTCATCTAGCATCAGCCTTGTTGATGTAATCTCCGAGGAAAGTTCAGCTTTGAGCTTATCTCCCCTCCTGAGCAAATCCAAGTGATGTATCCATTGTTTATTGACTAGCGCACGTGTGTCGTACGCAGGTCTTTGACACTGAGCTCCAGAGACTTCACACGCTCATTGAAATCTGTTTTAAAGGATGTCAGGAGATCTTGGGAGTGAAACTGCTCCAAACTAATGTTGGACACCAGATCTCGGAGTTGAGCAGTTGTCTGTGCAAATAACGAAGCATTGCAAGATTCGCTAAAACTATGGTCTGTCTGTGTTGGTTTTAATTCTTCATATACCACTTCAACCGGTTCACACGCAGAAGATGAGTGACAAGGTTCTGAATGTGCACCTTCGTCGAAAAATCCACAAAAGTGTTCAATACACTGGCTTTGCTGAACAGCTCTGAAAACTGAATCGGAGTAGCCTCTGAAATCTGTACTATATGACCAGCCACCAAATTTGTACACTGATTCAGTCGGTGGCCGAGAACTAAAAACTGAATAGTCTGAGGTATCCTCATCTGTGTCTAAAAATAGGTTTGAGGGTCCTGGCAATGCCACACCAGCTTATGCTGCTTCCTAAGCCCCAGATATGATATCATTGCAATCTTGTGGGCCTCAGCTAGCACGTCCATAATCAGGATGTCTATGCGTGCGAAGGAATCATCGGGGACAAAATTTTTCTATCTCTCAGTCAAAATCTTTCTAAGAAATAGTTCCCTGAATTTTGCATGTACCGGCAATCTCCGCTTGAAGGATACTCAAAGAGAGTCTGTCTCGGTCCATCGGAACAGCTTAGCCATATTAATTGCTAATTCGGCTTTCATCGACGTAGGCTCACTGATCCAAGAGTCCCGTCGCAAGTGAGACACTTTAGAAAAAATGGAGTCCCTAACCTGTACGTATTCCATATATGCAAAAATCAAACTGATCATCTCCGTTCTTCAGAGTCCCTAACATGTACGTATTCCACATATGCAAAAATGCAAAATCATCTTCCCTTATTCTTAGAGGCAATCTTCAGAAGAGATCTGGTGCATCAGTTCACTTCCAAATATGAATGCCCTGGCTCCACCTGACCTCAGTTATCGGTTCTCTTGACATCACTGAAGGAGGAAAGGATTTTGCCCGAAGAGTCCATATAAGTTCCTCTAGAGACAGATACTTGTCATGCGGTACTTCTAAGATCTTAGATTTCATTCGAGAAAGCGTTGTAACAACTGGGGCCACAGGTGTTGACACCTTAATATCGTTCGTCAATGGCTTAGCATCTTAAGAATCAGAATCCTCCAATAGAATTAGTTTGTGTTTCGGAGGACAAGCCATTTGAACTGGGGCTGTTGGCCTCATAGCAGATCTCCCAATAGTAGTTCGCTGTAGCTTGACTGCTGGTTGAACAAAAACTTTTGCTATGGTGCTCACATCCTCCAGCAGTTTGGATTTGGGTGTTGTTGTTTCTCTATGTCACCTGCATGCTTCTTTTTGTAGCGCCCCAAAAATCCATAGGACCACATATATGAACCCTTTCTATTTTAAGGGCCATTTTGATGTTTCAAACTCAGATTCCAGCTTAAGTTGATTTTATTTATTTTAAAAAGCTGATTCCTTTATTTCAGATTTGAGACACGGTTCAGAAGGTTTCCGGACTGATTTCGCCCCAAGCACAACTCGAGCTGGTTCAGATTTTCTTTGTAAATAAAAGTTCTTTGGATGGAAAAAAATTGTTTATAAAATGCTTGTAACAATTTCAAAATTTAAATAGTAGTAGGGAGCTTTTAGCAAATCTTTTTGAAAGGACAAAGAGTTGGTATGGTAACCATGCCTACTCGAGTGCTTTCACATACTACTAATCATAATCTCATATATGATTGATTTCGTGAAGATAGAACTCATTTTACTTGCAAAGAAATTTCTTTTGTTCTCCCAAAATTCTCTAAGGAGCTCGTCGTTGGTGCTTGAGGAGATCGTCTGCAGGAACCAACTGTTCTTCGTGTTTAAGGCAAGTAAAATCTGATTTTTGTCACACCATTAAATTATATATTATTTCCATGATTGCTTGCCTATTTGCGTCCAAGTTTATCTATATTTATGCTTTTGCTTGGTTTATGAAAATGAATGTTCGGGTTCACAAAGTTCTATTCTAAAAAGTTTTCCAGTATGATTCAATACAGATATTGTTATTTCAAAACACTGAGCTGTTCAGATTTGAATGAATGTACGACTATGATTTTCTTCTTTCTGGTGATTGGTGGCGGCTGGACTTGATTCCAAGTAATCGGCGATGCTGGTCAAATCGGGATGTTGTTCCGATTGGATAGGCGAAGCTGGCATCCTGGATGTCGTTCGTCATGCAACAGAACTAGTTTATTAGCCAAATATGTTCTTAACGCTGGCACTACTATCCAAATAACCACATCTGTTTGACGCTAGCGATACAATTCTTGTGATCAAATCTGTTTCCCACTTGTCAAACCTGTCTTTAACGCTAGCACTACTATCCCCATTTCCACATCTGTTTGATGCTAGCTATACACTTCTTGTGACCAAATCTGTTTCCCACATCTGAAATCTGTTTTGAACCAAAACACTGATTACTACAGTCAAATCTGTTTCACGCTAACGATACTGTTCCTTTAGTCACATCTGTTTCAACGTTAGCGATACCACCCCTATAGCCAAATCTGTTTTCTATAACTGAGATCTGTTTGGTACCCAAGAACTGTATTTGTTAGCCAAATCTGTTTTTACACCAGTAATAAGTCCTCAATAGCCAAATCTATTGCTCAGTGAGATTTTAAAGAAAAATGAGATTTCAAAGAATGAACCCCGATGTATGCTGATCCGATTTTGATCATATGTTTGTTTGAAGGAAGTAATGTTCAGTTTTAAAGGATTTATGGCATAGATAACAGACGGTCATATTGGGAGGGTGAGCTAGCTGTCGAAAGATTCAGTCGCCCCTTCATATTGGGCGATATTCTCCATATAGTTAACTGAATTCAGATGTAGCTTGATCAAGCGCCAACAGACCTAAGGAGAACTTCTAAGCCATAAATCACAAGAAAATATAGATGTGATCTTGGTTGTTTTACCCAAATCTGATTTTACGAAAGTAGATTATGTTTAACCGACTTCCTTCAAACTATGTTATTTTAAGATACGAATGTGTCTGCCTGCATTATGTGATTTCGTTATTCTCGGTTTTGCTTGCTGAGCCCCTAGGCTCATTAGCTTTAATGGTGCAGGTGAAACAGATCTGGGACAGACGGGCGGCGGGAGCTGAACCAGCTGTGGTGCATGTGTTTATCGAAGGCCAGTGTTTCCGTGTCATAGTCATGGTTATTGTTGTTTTGATCTTTTGTCAAATCTGTATTAAGATACATTACAACAATAGTGAATTCATATAGAGTTCCGGTAGTTGTAATATCGCAATTTTGGCAACTTAAACCAAACCTGTTATTCAAATCTTTGTTCGCTATTTGCTATTTGGCGCCAATTGTTGTGTATCAATCTTGTAAGGTAATAAAACTTACAATTTTTCCGCATTCAGCCCTTTTAACTCTTTCTTTATTTCAATTCAACCCAAATCTGTTTACCCCATGGGCGTGGGTGTCACAAAGTGGTATCAGAGCATGGTCCTTGAGATACACACACACTTCCGGTTGGGACAGATTTCGTCGACCTTTTCTCCAGATCTATGATTTTTATTTTTATGTTACAGAGCATTTATCTTTTGAGTTTAGCATGTTCTGATGTTCATATGTGGTGGATTACGGGCTATATATTAAGATTTCTGGCAGAGGAAGAGGTAGAAGAAACACTTCCTTAGAGGAACCCAGCCCAGACAGTAACGGTAGCATTACCCAACTTCTAAGGCTGTTGGTAGAACAAACCGGTAGAGGAAATGGCCAATCTTCTAACGGTGGAGGACCAAGCCACGATGAACTTCCGGAGAAGTTTAGAAGATAGAAACCCAAGGAGTTTAGTGGTACAATGGATCCGCTTGCTGCTGAGAGCTGGATCAAGTCGATGGAGGTTATTTTGAATATCTTCATATGTCAGATTTGGATTGGCCTAGGTGCTCTATCTACAATTCAAATCTTTGTTCGCTATTTGCTATTTGGCGCCAATTGTTGTGTATCAATCTTGTAAGGTAATAAAACTTACAATTTATCCGCATTCAGCCCTTTTAACTCTTTCTTTATTTCAATTCAACCCAAATCTGTTTACCCCATGGGCGTGGGTGTCACAAAGTGGTATCAGAGCATGGTCCTTGAGATAAACACACACTTCCGGTTGGGACAGATTTCGTCGACCTTTTCTCCAGAGCTATGATTTTTATTTTTATGTTACAGAGCATTTATCTTTTGAGTTTAGCATGTTCTGATGTTCATATGTGGTGGATTACGGGCTATATATTAAGATGTCTGGCAGAGGAAGAGGTAGAAGAAACACTTCCTTAGAGGAACCCAGCCCAGACAGTAACGGTAGCATTACCCAACTTCTAAGGCTGTTGGTAGAACAAACCAGCAGAGGCAATGGCCAATCTTCTAACGGTGGAGGACCAAGCCACGATGAACTTCAGGAGAAGTTTAGATGATAGAAACCCAAGGAGTTTAGTGGTACAATGGATCCGCTTGCTGCTGAGAGCTGGATCAAGTCGATGGAGGTTATTTTTGAATATCTTCAGATGTCATATTTGGATTGGCCTAGGTGCCCTATCTACATGTTGAGGGATGATGCGATGATATGGAAGGAAGAAGCCAAGTTACTGTGGATTTGGCAAATCTGTCGTGGGGAGATTTCAAGCGAGTGTTCTTCGAACAGTACTTCACGACAGACAAGAGGTCTGAATTGAAGAGAGAGTTTCTAACTTTGAAACAAGGAAGCATGTCGGTGCAGGAGTATGTTCGGATGTTTGAGAGAGGATGCTATTTTGTGCCTCTTATCGGAAATGACCCAGAGGAGAAGTTGAGCCATTTTGTGGAAGGATTAAAGCCTAATTCAAGCTGAATGCTAGGTTATCTGTGCCAAGGACTTATAAGGAAGCAGTGGCCCTACGAATTGATAGAGACTGGAAGGATGTGGAGGAGGAGAGGCAACAGAATAGGTAGGCCTTCCAACAGAAAGACCAGAGGCCATTCAAGAAACAGAACAAGAATCAGCAGAGACCCCAAGAGCAGAAACCGTTACCCATTCAACCCATTAGTGCAGTTCCTGTTACCAACAACAGACCAGTTTGTACCATGTGCCAGAAGAATCACCCTGGTCCATGCAGAGCTGGACAGAACGTCTGCTACAGGTGTGGTATGCCAGGGCATGTTATTAAGAATTTCCCAAAGTCAAAGCAGCTGGTGACCAGTAGAGCCTTCGTTATTACAGCTGAGCAATCCAACCCCAAGTCTTTGGTAGTTACGGGTAATATCTTGATTGCTGGTATGCCCTCCATAGCATTCATAGATTCAGGTGCTACCCATTCGTTTATAGCAGCCAAGTTTGCTAAGAAGTTACCCATCAGACCAGACCAAGTAACCATAGGATTTTGCGTAACTGTACCCTCTGGGGAGGAGTTGGTATCCCATGATCTGTTTCGTGATTTAGAACTTAGGCTTCAAGGGCGTTTGATTTCTGCTGATTTGGTTGTGCTACCGATGCCTGAGTTCGATATGATTTTGGGAATGGACTGGTTATCCAAGTGTGGGGTAGTAATCGATTTCAATTCCAGGACAGTAGTGGTTAATGTGAGACATGAAATTGTAATGAAGATTAATTGTTGGATTAATCAGTTTTTGAGGATTTCTGGGTGTTTGGAATTCTTTTTGAGGTTTCGTTTGCATTTTCGGGTCAGAAATCTCATTTAGAACAATTCTGGAGGTTTTTGTATTTTTGAGTTTTGGAAGAGAAATCTGTTGTGAGAAACCTGTTTGGAATGGTGATATCTGTTAGCAGCGAGTTCCTGTAGCGAGTGCAAAACACCGTCGTTTAGCGTTTGGTGAAATCTGTCAGCAGTTGGCATTTTTGGCGTTGTGTTGTGTTGAGAAGCAGCAGCAACGCTGACGTGAATTCCAGTTGTTGGTTTGGTTGATCAGCTGTCGATAGATATGATGACGTATTCTATGCGACGTCGTTTGATTTAGTTGTTACGACGCCGCATTGTTCCTGCGCTAGCGATCGCTGTTGCGGGTGTTAGTTCATCAGATATGATGACGTGGGTTGCGCGACGTTGAGTGACGTGTCACCTTGCGACGTCGTTTTGAGTTGTTGGGATTTATCAGTTATGGGATTCAGCAGCTGTTGGTTGTTGTTGCAACTGCTTGTTTTGTCGGTGGACGTTTTAATTAGATTCCAGTCGTTGCGAGAAATATATATAGGAAGACTTGGTCTTCGATTTGAGATACCAGTTCCCATACTTAGCGAAATATTCTCGCGATTGTCGTCTTCGCTTCGAACCCTAGGTTACTGTTCACCGTGAGTTTCTTCGGCGAATTCCCATCGTTTGGTACGTTCGAGGTATCGTCGGACTCCTCTCGAAAAGCTCTTCCATTCTATACCTCTTTTGGGAGCTGTAGTTGGCTAGTTGTGGAACGCGAAGTTGCTGCCGTTCGTGCGTTGTGTAGTTCAGGTAGAACTTCGTTCCTTTTTGTGATGAGGTCTTGTTCCTAGCCCTGAATTAAGCTTCCTGCTAAGTTGTATGGTTGAGATTAGTTGCTGGTTGAGTGCGTAACTCCCATTAGTGCCTTCTGTGTATTAGTGTCCCGGTGATTTATAACCTGTGTGCTTCGACAGGTTGAAATCCAGATTTCTCGGGACCTTTGTTTGCGGTAATTGTTGCACAGAAGTATAAGGTACGGATTTGGAGCTTGTATTACAGCCAGGTTATGTCTTGAATAAATTGTGAGATGGCTATTGGTGGAATTGCTGTGTGCCTTGTTGTTACATTGTATACTGCCGTGTATGATTGTTGTGCATATGTTATATGATTGCTGATTAGTTGTTCATACACGCATTGGGATATTGTTCCACCAGCTGTTGCAGCCTTTGTTCGTTTTTGCTGCTCTGTTTTCTTACCAGGATGCGAGGGCGAGCGGTGATTCCGCACTCTCATATCCCTGCTGGGATTTGTTAGCCCCTATGCGTCGAGTGGCTAACTACCACAGTTCATAGGTTGGGCAACGGCAGGTTGAGCTATTGATGCATCTGGTATTGGTGGGCGAGTAGGGGTGAGTGGGTAGCGCCCACATGTCCTGCACTCACCGTGTCCACATATTCTATTGCAGATCCTGTTGAGCTGTGCATTGAGTTCTTTGGCTCCCTTCCTTGGTTGTAGCCTTCGGTTGTTGTTCTGGTCTCATGCATAGCATCTGCATTTTATTCTTGCTGTTTTATAGTTGCTCTCCGTACTGGGGTTTGACCCCATGTCCCTCTGGGGCTTGGTTGTTTTCCTTTCCTGTTGTGTTGTCCAGGTTATTCAGCTGGTCGTGGAGCTAACCCAGCTGGAGGTGCCCCAGGAGGTGGTTAGAGTATCCTAGTAGCGTATAGCATATATTTATGTATCAGTACAGTTATCCAGGGGATGCCCTGTGCTTTGTTGTTGTATTCTGTTGTTGCAGTCTGATGTTTGTGTTTGATGCTATACTGGCTGTATTGTTTTGTTGGTTTTGCAAACTGGGATTACTTTGAGTAACGTACTATTTTTAATTATATCGTTTTAAACCGTCAGGCCAAAAGCAAAAAATTTACCCGCTTTTTCATAGCTTCCGCTTGTGTTTACGTGATTTTACTCTGTTGTGAGCACGAGGCCTGACATTTTTGGTATCAGAGCTTAAGCTGGGATAAGCTCGATTTCTTTGATCACACTTGAGTCTAGGCACAGTGTCGTGTGTTGCATGTGCTTGAAGGATGCGGACTCGTGGCTCCGGAATATTATTGGTCTTTTCGATCGGGTTCAGTATGACGATGATCTTCGGTTGAGCCTAGTGACCCTCTTGCTTAGTAAGGCTGCAGAGCGCTGGTGGCGAGGTGCTTTGAGTACTTTGTTGGAGACCGACGTTGGGATCTCTTGGGATAGTTTCTGTACCACCTTCCGACAGGAGTATGTTCCCGAGTCTTACGTTAACGCCTGTGAGCGGGAGGTTGATCATCTGGAGCAGGGCACGATGTCCGTTCGTGAGTATGCTCGGACGTTTTCTTCTTTGTTGGCATATGTTCCGCACGTTGCTGGCCGGGAGAGGGCCAAGAGGACCAGATTTTTAGAGGGTTTGAATGAGGAATTGTATCAGATGGTGCTGACAAGCAAACCCAAGACGATGCGGAGGCAGTGGATAGCGCCATTGATATTGAGGAGGGTTTTCGGAGTCGTCGTGCTCGTAGGCAGCAGGTGGTTCAGGGTTGTCGTTCCACTGGTCAGGGAGCGCAGTCTTCTCAGGCGTCCCAGTCAGCCCATCAGCCCCAGCAACATCAGCAGTAGGTGGCTCAGCAGTCTGGCCGTCAGAGGTGTCGACCCCGCGGTCAGCAGTTCAAGAAGAAGTCTGGTTCCACTTTTTCTGGTTCGGGTAGCTCGAGTTGCAGTGGTTCACGGGCTGAGTTTTGTGGTTTTTGTGGTGGCAAGCATCCATCGACCGAGTGTATCGGCGTTCAGGGCTCTTGCCATATCTGTGGTCAGTTTGGACATTTTGCTAGGGTGTGTCCGTCAGCGGGATCGCAACAGGCCGCAGCCCCGTCTCAGGGTCATGGAGGACAGTCTAAGGGTCGTCCCAGGCCGTTTCAGCAGCCTTGGTTGGGTGAGACTCCGTTCAGGCCGTTTCAGCAGCCTGGTCCGTCGCGATTCGGACTGTCGTCTCAGCCGTTCTATTCTGGACCCCAGCATACTCAGGCCAACGCCATTACTAAGGAGTAGGCCGAGGAGACGCCGAGCAGGGTGATCGCAGGTACATGTCTCGTTTTCGATTTTCCTGCACGTGTGTTGTTTGACACCGGTGCATCGCATTCTTTCATTTCTGATTCGTTTGTTATTGAGCATGGTCTGTGTACCATCCCTTTGCGCGATGCTGTTTCTGTTTCTACCCCTGGCGGTGTGAGCCTGTTTTCCCAGGAGGTTTGTTAGATGGCGTGTTGCGGTTTGGTGAGCATGTCTTGGTAGCGAATCTGATTCGTCTGATGTTGTGGGATTTCGATTGCATTGTTGGGATGGACGTGTTGTTCAACTATAGGGCCTCAGTGGATTGTTTCCACGGGATTGTTCGTTTTAGGCCTTTGTCTGGCGAGAAGTGGGACTTCTACGGCCAGGATTCTCGATCGAAGATCCCATTAGTCTCAGCAATGGAGATGTTCAGTCTGTTTTCCTTAGCGAATTTTGGCTTTATGATCTACGCTTTGGATGCGTCTTCTTCTTCTCATGTGCAGCTTAGCGACGTTCCCGTAATGCGACTTTTCCCCGATGTGTTTCCGAACGAGATTCCTGGTTTTCCTCCGAGGAGGGAGATTGACTTCAGCATTGAGTTGGTGCCTGGCATAGCTTCGATTTCTCGTGCCCCATATCGTTTGGAGCCTGCGGAGTTGAGAGAACTCAAGGTGCAGTTGGACGATTTGTTGGAGAAAGGTTTCATCCGACCTAGTATGTCGCCGTGGGGAGCGCCCATTTTGTTTGTGAAGAAGAAGGATGGCTCAATGCGATGTGCATTGATTTCCGCCAGTTGAACAAAGCGACTGTTAAGAACAAGTACCCTTTACCCAGGATCGATGATCTGTTTGATCAGCTGCAAGGTTCTGCGGTGTGTTCGAAGATTGACTTGCGTTCCAGCTACCATCAGCTGAGGGTAAGAGATCAAGATGTCGCAAAGACTACTTTTC